>VZRH01006792.1:5846-186143 GCA_013397555.1 Urocynchramus pylzowi
GAAGAGAAGAGAAGAGAAGAGAAGAGAAGAGAAGAGAAGAGAAGAGAAGAGAAGAGAAGAGAAGAGAAGAGAAGAGAAGAGAAGAGAAGAGAAGAGAAGAGAAGAGAAGAGAAGAGAAGAGAAGAGAAGAGAAGAGAAGAGAAGAGAAGAGAAGAGAAGAGAAGAAAGGAAGAAAGAAGAGAAGAGAAGAGAAGAGAAGAGAAGAGAAGAGAAGAGAAGAGAAGAGAAGAGAAGAGAAGAGAAGAGAAGAGAAGAGAAGAGAAAAGACAGCCAAACCGATAAAGACGAACGAACGAAAAGCCAGGCACAGAGAGCCCGAGCCCTTCTGCAGCCGCTTTGCCCACCGGAGCGGTTTGGGCTGGGGGCATTGGCACCCACGGCCCGGTGCCAGTCGCCATCTCTGCGCGGGGCCCCGCGGGGTCCGCCGGCGTTCNAGAGAAGAGAAGAGAAGAGAAGAGAAGAGAAGAGAAGAGAAGAGAAGAGAAGAGAAGAGAAGAGAAGAGAAGAGAAGAGAAGAGAAGAGAAGAGAAGAGAAGAGAAGAGAAGAGAAGAGAAGAGAAGAGAAGAGAAGAGAAGAGAAGAGAAGAGAAGAGAAGAGAAGAGAAGAGAAGAGAAGAGAAGAGAAGAGAAGAGAAGAGAAGAGAAGAGAAGAGAAGAGAAGAGAAGAGAAGAGAAGAGAAGAGAAGAGAAGAGAAGAGAAGAGAAGAGAAGAGAAGAGAAGAGAAGAGAAGAGAAGAGAAGAGAAGAGAAGAGAAGAGAAGAGAAGAGAAGAGAAGAGAAGAGAAGAGAAGAGAAGAGAAGAGAAGAGAAGAGAAGAGAAGAGAAGAGAAGAGAAAAGATCCAAATGGAATAATTGTTTTATAACCAGCTCAATACTCACAAACAACAGTGGTTTTTATGCTAATAGACAGGGATGTGTCAGAGAAGAGTGGGACTTGTGGGACCCCATGGGCTGCTTGACTGATGGGCATGGTGGGGAATCAGTGGGGCTCCACAGAGTCCCGGGGAATGGGACTGGGCTCCCGTATCTCTCACTCTCCCCACACCTCCCACTGGCTCCTGCTTGCCAGCCTTGGCTCCATGTTATTTGCCATGGGGATTTCAGGCTGCTTTTACAGGGTCACTTGCCTGCAGATCCCAATGTAGAGATCACGCACAGGGAAATTCTCAGAAATAAAACTGTCAGCCACTCTCTTCCAGCACACAGCCGGTGGAGTTTCTCCCTTTCTCCTCTTTTTTCTTTTACTTCCCCCCACCCCACCCCCAGGCCCCCACCCTGACAACTGCTCGTGCTTCTCCAGTGAGATATCCATGCTCTCCTGTCGTGCAGCTGCCCTGTGTGGTCCACGGTTTGGGGCTATAAAGTTTTTGGGACCCTTGTCCAGCCCCAGAATGCCGAGCTCCCTCAAGAGCTCCCAGGGTGGCCTGGGCAAGGGGACCTGACAGTTGGGGTCATTGCCTGGAGCTCTGCCAGGAGCAACCCTTGCTTATCTGGTTTTGAGTGGACCAGGAGCTACTTCTAAAACCAGTCACTCTCCATCACTCCTGTCCTCATTATTGTTTGTTAATGCTGTCAAAAAGCTCTGCACGGGGATGCTACTCTGCTGCCTGGGCTGACACACACATCTGCCACTAAAAGGTGTGAGAGAATTAGTGCCCATCCTCTCCTGCCTGGGGAAGTTCTTCCCAACTGCCTGTGCTCCCTGGGTGCAGGGAAATGGGGCTGCAGATACAGGGTAATGAGGTGCTATTAATTTGAAAGAAGGATTCCCTCCACACCCCGGAGTTCTGAGGTGCCAAAAATGGCTTAGTTGAAATGTATTCATTTTTGCAGCACAAATTTGAGGGATGGGGTGAGAAGTCCCATAGAGAAGAGAAGGACACTACTGCTATCTGCATCCAAAGGGAAAGCAGCTGCCTCACTGCTTCTTGCTAGATCCCTTCTGTGGAGCCAGAGTCAATTTCAAGCCATCCACTTGCAGCCGTGTCGCTAGAGGGAAGGTCAGGCATTTATCTCAACTCGGTTGTGGTTGTTGCGCTGAAGGTTTATATTCACTCAGTGCCACTGCAGCATCCTGTGCAGACATTTATTTTGGCTAAAGGCAGCCTGGTTCCCATTTGGGTGCAGTCTCTGAGTCCTGACCCACACAGGCACCGTGTGCCAGCGGAGCTGCTGTGGCCCTACAGGTTATCTGTGTGGGGGTTCATTTCCACACAGGGGAGCCCAGATGGTTCCATCCCACAAGAGGCTTCAGTTAGACGAGCACCATCCTTGCATGGAGGGGAGGTCATTGCAGAGCTCAGTCACTGTCAGGACATATAGTGTCCTCCAAAGTTCCCTGTTTGCAGTTGCTGTAGACTGTCCTGTAAGGATTTTTTTACTTAAAAGAGCTTTTTTCCTTTTCTTTAGGCCAGTAAAATAGCCTGGACATTCCTTGTTGCTCTACCTTGTCTCCTGGCAGAGCTAAGAACAGATTGACATCACTTGTTCTGGAGCTCAGATGTTTTCATGGGGTTTGGTGTGGCAGATGATGATATATATTAATCACTAACATAACACAGTATGTTAGCATAAACAAATGAACACAAACAACAAACCACAGGGCTCAGCATGCTAATGGGAGGCTGCACAATCCACAGGAGATCCCACTATGATAAATCTTCTCCCTGCATTGCTGGATGTTATATCAGACCTGTTGCAAACTAAACCCAAAGGCTATAAGGAATGGATGCCTCAGCCAATGTCAGCTGCTTCTTCAAATCCAATCCAGCATAAAAACTGGCTACATCATGGAGATTTTTCTTCTTGCGTCAGTGCTGGAGCTGAACCCTCTGGATCGCGTCCAGCTGAGAGGCAGCAGGCTCTGCACTGCCACTGAGGGCAGATCACACATGTTAAAGTCATATAGGAGAGTGCAGTCTATGAGAGCAGAGACCAGACCTGAAGATGAGCCCAGGACCCTTCCTGGAGCCCATATTTTTCTGAAAAAAGCAGAGATGCTTCTACCAGCCTGGTCCTTTCTCCTTTGCCTCCTTGTCACTTTACCCACTTGTGGATGTGCCTGTTCCTAAGGAATTTTGTGATCTGTCCACAGTTCTCAGCTCCACTTGCTATTTCCTCATGCCTTGTCCCTTTTGAGAGTTCTGTGGTGGGGCAGGTGAGACAGGAGTGGTGTCCTGTCCCTTCTGACAGTCCCTTCTGTGGGCATGGAAAGCCCCACCAGTATAACTGACAGCACATTCCTCTCCCCAGGCAGAAGGATTTTGAGGATTTCAGACTATTGCTCTGACTCCTGCTTCCACCACCCAGGCACACACCCTGCTGAGGGTGCCGAGGATGGTCAGGTTGTCTCTGCTGGAGCCCAAGGCTGCTGCAAAAGGCAGACACTGCAATCAGAGCCTGCCAGGCACAGAGATCAGCTGGACGGGTGAACTAGCCCTGCCTGAAATGTGATGTACCCTGCACCCTCTCTGCTCCTGCCTGCAGAGCCCTGGACAGAGACCTGGCACCCCTTGACAGGCATCTCAGGGAAAGGAAGGGGCAGGGACTTCAGCAGCCCTTAAGGAAAACCCTGATAACACCCTTTGTAATCCCCACAGAAGCCCTGCGAAGGGCAATGGTGTGTCACTAAATAAGCCTGGTGAAGCAGAGCAGAGCAAGCCTCAGAGCTCCCAACCCTGCCACTGTGATGTCTCAAACAAATTCAACATGGGGTATCCAGGACTGCTTGGCACATCTAAATCCCTTCGCTGTTTTAATCTCAGTGTCCTTCTGGGCAAACAACAGTGATGATGTTTAGTCACCTTCAGAGAGTTGTTTGGCATTGAAAGGAATCCAGGATAATCTTGGCTTAGGTTTTGTATAATTTATTTAATGTATTTTTAGGTTTTGTTGTACAAAGCAACACAGCACCATTTCTAGCTCTTCTCTCATGACATCTTGTCAGCAGAGAGTCATCTCTTCTTCTTCCTACTCATTAATTCCATTCCCCCTTTTTAGCTGAAATTCCAGACTGAAGCCAATAAGGAATCCACATTAATGAGGATTTTTTACATCTCTTGTGATTTTCTCATGCAAAATTTTTAATGTAAAAGGCTGTTCAAATCTAACCAGTTCTTGCACAAGTGGCTGCTGCATAAGGAACATCCTCCTTCTTGTCCTACTGGGCTCAGAGACAGGGTTTGGAAAAGACATTCGAAGGTGCACCGTCAGGTTCCCCAGCGGTGAGAAGCAGCAGAGCTGTTTCCTTTCTCATGGCTTTTGCTGGGGAAAACTTGGCCCTGGTGAAGCCAGCAGTGGGATCCTCATGACTGAGAAAGGCACATTTGTAAGGGGACCCATAACACACCCAGGGCCCGAGCTGTGCTGGCAGCTGTCCCTGTGGAGCCCTGGCCCTGGAGGTGAGGGCTCTCCACCTCCCCCACGCATGACTCGCTGCGGTCCACAGGCACTTCCCGTGGGGATGGCCTGGGAAACACTGCTATCCCTGCAAACAGCACGGAGCGACTGGCACTGAGGGGTGTTCAGCTTCAGGAACTGCCAATGCTCACGCCTTCCTCTGCGGAATTAGCACAAGGACAGATTAAAGAAAGCCAATTTCCTTTCTCATCAAATCAATTCCTTCTGGGGCAAACAAAGCCACGAGCACAGCGCTCTTGTCCTCCCGTGATCTTGTGGTTTGCTCTGGTTGGAAGAGGCAGCTTTGGAAAACCCAAGCCCATTTCCTGCTCTGCGTGCTGCGGTGTATATCCTCGCCTCAGCCCTGGAAATGCTTTGATGGATATTATTAGGCCCGGAAAGCATTTGGAGCTCCTTTCTTCCGTACGAGCTGAACAAACTGCTATGGGATGAAAGAGGGGCAAATTGGAACGGTCTGTGGATGCTGCAGGCAGGCTGCCCCGCTAAGGGAGCCCATGTTGTGCTGCTGTCTGTGATAGGGACAAAGCAGCCTTGGGGCCAGGAGTGCTGCCAGCCCCTGGGGAGGGGGAACATCTCTTTCATACTTTTCTGCCAAAAGGCAGAGCTGTAGTGGGGCACCACCAAACTGACAGCAGTAAAGCCTGATCCCTCCTAATTGCATCCAAGACTTTGGCCTCTTTTTAAATCCATATACCAGGTCCAACAAATCCCATCGCCTACCCCAACACGCCCTCATCAAATCCTGCAAGTGAGGGGAACCGCTTTTCTCCCCTCTCACAATGACCACTGCCCACCCCAGGACAGACTTGCTCATTCTTTCTCAGCCTTCCAGACATTGGGAGCAGGAGTCTCTCACTGCTCTGAAAGGGAAAGTGCATGAAGAGCAAAGCCAAGCCAAACCTTTGCTTTCCGAGGGACTGCAGCTCTGAGCTGTGTTTTGCCACTAACACAGTCAAGAAATGACAGTGTGGAAATCTTGGGGAGTGAACAGCACTTGTGGTTATTGGTGAAATCCCATATTAGTAGAAAGGTCTGGTAAATGGAAGCAGGAGTCGCTCTGACTACAGCATCTGTTGGATGTGGAGAGTGGTTATGACTCTCTCCAAATACAATGCACATGTACTGGGGAAAATGACTGCTACAATAACAGGAATAAATCTTAATAGAGACTTGGGTGATAACAGACACCATAGGGGAGTTATCAAAATGAAAAACATATGGCAGTGTCTCTGCCAGACCTGCATGGAAACCCCTTGGAAGGACTCAGCAGAGCTTGTACCTGAAAACAAAAAAGGAGCAGAAGAAACAGTGACAGGGGAACAGGGCTGAGGGATCCACATAAATTCTGTCATCATTCCCTCCTCGAAAGAGCAATGGGGGTTTGGAGCCAGCGTCCTATGGCCCATCTCCTTGCTGGACAAGTCCAGGTTTAAAAGCAGCCTGCTCTGACAAATTCTTTCCCACTTCTCTCAGGTTTGGCAAGGTGAAAGGCTGCAAGTCAGGCTGGACAGGGGCCATTTTTGCTTGTGTTCAAACATGACTTTGACCTGCACTGCTTATTAGCATTAGATCCCATTTTCTCTGCTTTTTGGCAGCAAGTAAGGGCAAGGATGGCAGAAAAGGAATAGTGGAGGAGCAAACTCAGGGCCCTGGAAAGCTCAGGCACAGCTCCGGCTGCGAGGGCAGGATGGATTTGTTTTCCTGCAGTTATAGGAGCTCAAACTGAGCCCAGACTTCATGGTATGGCAAAGAACAAGCAAACGGGAAGCTCGGCTGGAACTGACAGTTTCTTGGCAGGAAGCAGCAAGAGACAGGACAGAGCAACGTTAAATGAAATTGCACCTTCTCCCCAGCACTTCAATGTTTTCAGCAAAGGTGAAACCACAGATTAGCCAGAGTACAGAAACCCAGCTCCGTTTTGCTCTCCTCAGGAGCAGCCTGGCAGGTGATGGATAAACATAAGCACAGCAGATACAGATCAGGTTGATGTGAGATGTGGGTATTGTTTGTCTCTTTGGTCTGCAAGAAGGGAGCAGGAGACATTCCCAAGATCCCTAGAGCAAGGGGAGGTGTCCAGCTTCTGCTGATCCCATACTTTGGGATCAGGAGCAGGATATGAGGATGGGTTCCTGGGTACCAGCCACAGCTCCTTGGTTCTGTTAAAAGGTTGGTCCCACACCAAACCCTGACTGCACTGACTCCTGTGGCCATCCAGTACCAAGGCAGAATCCAGGGGCAGAGGGAGAGTCTTGAGCAGGGACCATCACATCCTCTTCTCTCTCAGAGGTGACTGTGTAGGCTACCATCATCCCATCCAGTGCCAACTTGACAACTGGGGATTAAATAGTGGAAAATTCAAAAGACAGCTGAGGATGGGGCTTATATTTGTCAAGACACTTGGGCAGCTAGCTTTAGATGACCAGGGTCACCAGCAGTAAATAGAGATATTGTTATGGTAATGGAAACAATACAGAGGGCAGGAGGACCACAGAGCAGACCCTAAGTGCTAAATGCCTCTAAGCTGTCAGGGACTTTGCCCCTGGCTGTCATTATTTTAATTGCATCCTAAATCTGCAGCCACTGGTCAGAGCAGGTGTCTGAGGACAGGGGATGGAACTACTTTGGTGCCTGCCACAGCCAAGACTGAGCTGAAAAGAGAGTTGTATGTGATATTTGTTACACCAAGCATCCACATTTATATAATCCAGGGTTAGTAACCCTGAATGACTTGTTTGCTTACAATCAAAAATCTTCCCTGCCCAGGGGATGAGCAAAGAGGAGCCGGAAGCTCTGAGCTAGTCTATTCCAGCATCAGAGGGGCAGATCCTGTCCGTTTCCCCAGGCTGGGACTCACTCATGCCCATGGTATAGTCACTGAGACAAGACCTAGGGAAAGGCAGAGACTGTCTGACCCCAGACCGGCTGCAGATGCCTTGTTTTGGCTTAAGCAAATGTACATCAGGCAAATGAGTTCGGAGATCAAACAACATCTTTATGCTAGTCCTGAGCAGAAGGATTGTTTTATTTCGTACTTAGTCACAATAAACAAAACAATAAAGTAGTAATAAATGGTCACCAAAAATTATTTCAGAGTCCATAAAACAAAAACAGAGTTTAACAAGGACAAATGAATTGTTAACACTCCTCCTCTTCCCTGTCCCATAAAACATGTCAGGTTTTACAGGCGATGGGGTGAATGCCAAGCTCCCCTGGCCTTGTGAGACCAGCAGTGTGATCATTGCTGCCTTTTGCTGTGAGCAAGGTGACAAGCCCAAAATCCCATTGCCACTACAGCCTCAATTCCCACTTCTGCTGCTGGCTGGGGACCCCTGCACAACGCTGTGGGCTGCCCATGGTTGCAGGTACTGCCCACACCCCGTGTTTCCCCTGCTTTGAGGCAGGGAGTGCTGTGATGCCATCAGGAGCCTGACACTAAAACCACGGGAGGCTGTGCTGAGCTCTCGCGCTGAGCAAACAAGGCTTTCTAAAGGTTTAGAGGACCACCTTCACGTGCAGAATGACCCCCCATGTTTAAACCAAACAATCTTGACCTCTCTACGAGTCTTAGCCACATAAAAGCTCACCTCTTGGACTCTCCATTAGGTTTTATGATGTGCTTCCATATTTAAATGGACATGACTCACACCAGGGTTTCTGCTGTGCATGTGAAGGAAAGAGAAGATGAATGCCAGATGTTACGTATGAGTTACTTCAGGGGAAAAAAAAAACCAAAAAGAGAAAAGGAAATATTGGGCTGGGCTTTCCCAGCTTCTCCTGCTCAGGTGAGCATCAGACTAGTATTTGACTTTTCTTTAAAAATGCAGCCTCCTCAGCCTGGCCACACTCCTGGCTGCTCTGCAAGCACACAGCCCCCCCAGTTCGCCCTCCTCACAGCAGGGGCTTCAATTTTCTGTCAGAAGTCTTCTGGCCAAACCTGGCAGCTGTCAGCACCTCCCTGTTTATTTGTGGAGCAGGAGGGGGCAGGAGGAGGAGTGGAGAAGGGGTGGAGGGCAGCCCCTCTTTGGGGTGACACATTCCTTCACCCAGAAAACTCCGGGTAAGGCAGGCAGAACAGCCGGGTGATGCAGAGGAGCAGCACAGGTGGGGTGGTTTGGGTGGTGAGGGGAGAGTTCTACCCACTGCAACTGGAAAAGCACCTGACGAGCTGCCTGCCATCCCCATGGGCTTATGGCTGCTTTCCTTTGGGCTCCAGTGGCATGGGTAGGTAGGAAGGGCTGAGCAGCAGATTCCCTTTACAGCCTGGCTCCTGCCTCTCTGAAAGGACTTTCTGTCCCCACACAGACCCCCCGCATGCCATTGCCTCGTCCACGCTGCTCTCAGTGGGTTCATCTGGCACATTCTCCCGTTCCCACCTCCGAGGGACAATGGCAGAGCCTCCACCCAGGCAAGCATGGAACTGGCAGGCTTGTGCCATAGTCAGCCCTTTCCTGCCCTTGGTGCTGTACACACACAGCATGAAGCACAGCTATGACCGCACTGCAGTCATGGCCAACAGGTCCTGCTCTCAGACTCTCAGCACCACCCGTGGTGAAAGAAGGATAACTCCACCCATTGCATCTGTTCCAGAATAGGGAGACACAACCTTAAAAACCAAACTAGCTCTTCTCAGGAGGCTCCTCCTGGGGGGCCCGATGCTCCATGTGGCCTCTTCTCTGCAGAGCGGGCTGGGGGACTGACACATTGACATGAAAGGGGTCCTGCTGCTCCCAGCCAGGGCGGGCTGTCCCACCGCAGACAGATGAGGCTGAAACTCCACACTAAGCATATGTAAGGACATTAAGCTGTTGGAACTAAAGGATAATTTGAAAAGTATTTTTCTTAATACTGGCATTAGGTTTCCCCAGCTTTGCAGTTGGTAAACAGAAAAAGAATGTCCTTACTAAGGAAAAGCAAGTGAAAGCTGAACCAGAGAGGAATTAGGGGGTGGTGGATGCTTGAAGCTGGGTCCCCTTGCTTAGCTCAGGGCACTGATCATGCTTGGTGCAAGAACATCTGTTCCCACCCCAGATCTGCAGAAACAACCTACGGGTCACTGGCTTTCCCTCACTGGCAAACTACAACATGGCAAGAGGGAACTGACACGGTCACACTGTCCTGGGAGCAAGAGCATCCATGCTGCATCCTGCCTGCACCAAGGGTAGGGCTGCACTCCCACTGAGGCAAATATTCAGCTTAAGTAAAACATCTATTTTTTCAGAAGTGATGAACTGAGAGACATTTCATCTTTATATCACACAGAAAGTCCCCTTGGGTACCTGCTGAGCTCTGCAACTTCTTTATACAGCTGCTGAGTAACTCAGTCATGAATAGAGAACACAGAACTCTGCAACCTTTACTTCCCATTTTTAGGTGTCTGTCTTTAGCTGGGTAGATTAGTGCAGAGTTTATGAAAACAGGAGATCTGCAGCTACAGCAGCTGCAAGTGGTGTCTGGTGAGTTATGGTAGTTCTCAGCACTATCCTGTTCCCCAGCCCTGCAGGGATGGCAGCCCTTCCTGATGCTCTGGGCCTGGCGAGTCACAGCCTTATGGTGCAGCTTCTCCGCTGCCTCTCCTTATTCCCACCTCTGCCCCTGCAAAGGTCCTGGGGCTGCAGGCTTTGCACTTGCTTCTGCTTCCTCTCCCTTCCTCTGCCACCACAGGCCAGCACAGCAAGTGGGATGTGGGGCCCAGCGCTGCATCCCGAACTCCTGAGCACAGGAAACTGGGAAGCTGGCAGCTCAGGGACCATGGGGAGGCATCAGAAGAGCCCATGTCCCCCACAGAGGAATTCCTGTGCCCTTGCAAAATGCCCGTGTGAACGGAGGCAGGAAAGTTAGCTGCAATATGGCTTTTTGTGATCACAGAGATATTGCAAAAGGAAGGAAAATAAAAAAAGGTTCCGTTTTCCTCTCATTCCCCTTCCCCACCTCACTGGAAAGACTCAGGAAGTACCCAGCCATCAGGAACAATGTGAAAAAAACCCGGTACCATTTTCCCTGGTGAACCTGGCAGGAGCCCAAGCAGGGACCATAACAGCCAACAGGAGTGAGGCTCCCTCATGCCTCTCCTGGAGAAACAAGTGTTGGGGTCCTTCATTTCACTTTCCTCCTCACCCTTTGTGGAGCCCTGGTGCCGTGTCCCCAGCATGACAAGGAGGGATGTCTCCCTCTGCCTGGACATTCAGAGCGCATGTGCAGCAGCTAGGGCTGGCAGGGGGTCCCCAATGAGCTCCTTGCCTCTGGCCTGAGTGAGGAGCTGTGGCTTGCTGAAGGATACTTGCTGGTCACTCCATCAGCCTCTTTAATTTCCAACTCTTCCCCAAAATGCCTTTTAATTGAGCATCAAGGCTGCCCAAAAGTTTTCTCATCCCAAACCACTACTGTAGATGCAGACTGTGACAAAGGCCAGGGCATGTCCCTGGGAACATTCATCAAATTTTGCAAGAGCTGCAACCACAAGAGTGTCTGGGTTGAACCAAATTTACCACAAGCCACGTTCCTTCCCTTCCTACCCTGCCCATCTGGCACAGCTGGGGGAGAGCACAGGCAGAACCGGATGCCCGGGGTCACAGCTCTTGTACATCCCTAACAATGGGGTGAGGGAGAGGTCTATGGCCCAACACATCCCCATGTTGGGTGTGGGGAAAGCCCAGGATACTGAGAAGCATCTGTGCTTCCAGAGAGCACATTCCTAAGAGAAGACACCATGGCCTGTCCTCCTCCAGGGCCTCATGCATCCCCTGGGCTTGAGTGCAACTGCTATGTTTCCCCAAATAGACACTTTTCTGGGAATCTCCCATGGCCCCGAGGAGGCTCGGCTGGTTGGCATCAGATGACCAAAGGCGTTGCGTGCTCCCATTGTTCCCCAAGGCAGTTATTAATAGAGCACTGTAATAACAGGGGATATTTATAAAACACCTCTGTGCCTGGGAATCCAGAACAATCTGCAAACCTGTGCAGGTCTGCGTGTCAGCCCTGAGCCCCTCTGGTGATTGTTACAAAGAGAAAACAACCCTATACCCCAATGAATTGTATGAGAAACACATGGGCTGGAGGGGACCCTACAAAGGTCTGGTGTAAGATGTGAGCACCAGCACTGTGATCCAGCAAGGATGCAGGGGACAGCTCAGGCCCAGCCACCTTCCAGCCAGCAGAGCAACGCAGGGGAAGAACAGGAGTCATAGGTGCTCTTTCTCTGGTCCCAGCTTGTGGGGAAGACCATGTCACTAAAGAAATTAAAGCTGATACGATCCATGCCCAAACTCCCCAGGACTACCCAGGGGGTAAGGGTGCAGCTGGCAAGGGGGCTGCACTGGTGCAATTGCCTTTTATGCTGAGTTTGATTAGAAGGACCCATTTGTTACCCTTCATGACATCTGGGCCGCAGAAACCAAGACCAAACTCTGGTGACAGGGCTGAGGATCTGTGCTTAAATAGCGGAGTTTCACACTTGCAGAAACCTGTGCAAACCTACCAGGCCCTGTACAGGAGAATGCACACTTTTGCTTATCTGTATAGATGGAAAAATCAAAATGAGGTGCAGGATTCAGTTAGAGCAAGGCCAGGCATCATGGGCTGAGGTGAGTGCAGAGCCTCACACTGGCACCCCACAGGGGCTTCACACACAGCCAGGATGGGGACCGGACAGAGAGGAATGCGGACAGCCTTGCTGTTGGGCTGTTCCATCAGGATCATAAAACCAAACAAATCCAGTCTTCCCCCCAGCCTCGCTTGAGGAATTAGAGAAATGAGGCCATTTATGTCTTCACACGGGCGACTGAGCCTGGCAATGACCTCTGGTCACTTCGAAGCAGGGCTGGATTTGAAATGTGAACCAGAGACCAGGAGGTGAAAACCTCCATATCCCATTACAAATCGCTGGGGATGCCGAAGGCTTGTCAAGCCACAGTGCTTTGCTGCTTATTTATGACTATTTGTCTATGATTGTAGCCACTGCCAGGGCTGGTGTTACTGCTTGGGCAGTGGTCAGCTGCTGAGTGGCCTCCAGGGCCAGCCTGTCTCCCAGCAAAGACAGAGACTGGGACCATGGGGCTGGAGTGGTCAAGTTGTCACTCCTGGCTGTTGGAAAAACACATTGGTCCTTCTGTGGTAGCAAGCACAAGCACAAGCATCACAGTGGGTGACACAGTCCCCTAGCTGGTGCCAGCCATGAAGAGGTGAATGTACCCTTTAAGGTAATGAAGTATACAGCCCTACACAGTAAGGGATCCAGGTAAAAAAATCCCTGAGCCATAATGTAGAGAAATTAATTCTACATATTGTATAGTCAGTCTTGTAAACTGGCTTATTCACAACCAGACAGCACTTGCTGTTTGATTATTAGTGCTCTAAGATAGGAAAATCCTCTGTCTGGCTTGAGCTTGTCCTCTGAAACAACTGCACAGGATCTGCTTTATTCACAAGTGGTTTAACTGACTTAAGTTTTCTTTTATCCAAACAGATCTCTAACCCACCAAGTAACCATGGCTTCATGAGAAAACCAAGTTGGAGACAGCATGCATTTCTTCAAAAAATATCTCTCTATAAACAGAAAATTTCCTTCCATCTCTTTTAAGCCTGCTTCACCCAACTCCTCTCCACTAATCATCTTATTTCTACTTTTGTGGTCTAAGAGGTTTCAGATAATTTTGCAGATCAGAAGCTAAGGCAGGCCCCTGGGTGGTCAGAGAGAGCCTCCCCAGAATGGCTTTGCTGGCTCTGCCCTCCAGACAACAGGGCAGGTTCCCACAGCTCAACAATGGGATTTGGAAGAAGATGTTTCATAGAAGAAGTTTTAGCACCCCTGTGTGGTATCACTCTGCTATGTGAGAGCTGAGAAGCACAGGGAAATTCTGCCTGAAGCTTCGATGAGTCCACAGCAGCCTGGGTCTGCTGATGGAAATGTGACTCTGTCAGGAGGCCAAGCCCAAGCCATTTCCCAATTACTGGTTCAGCCTCCAGGGAAAGCCACAAACCCATCTCCCAGCAGGGATGGGCACCACAGGGCTCTCTCAGGTGGAGTTCCTTAGAGGTACAGAAAAATGAGAGAGAACAGTGTGTAGAGAGCATGCAGTGATAAACTCCATAAATCCATGTGTCTGGCTGTGACATTAAATGCTTTACAGCAGAAGGGATGATAATTAATTTGCTTATGATGTGGGACAGCTGATGGATGTGCTGATGCTGTCAGGATTCAGTGAAGCTGCACTGATTTTCTTGCAGACTCAGGGGCTCTGTTTAGGAGACACGATGAGTTACTTCTCAACAGGACCATGGTGATTTAGGAGGTGGAGCCCCATTTTCAAAGGTGAGAAAGTAGTTAACTGCATGTTTGCTGAGTACCCACGTGTTTGCCATCTGAAGGTATCCAGACACTGGTTGGTGATGGAGAGGGAGACAAGAAAGACCAGTGAAAAGTAACAAATCAGGGCAATACTGGTCCTGACCTGCTGACTGGTTTACTAGTTTCACCAGGCACTATCTGCATTTAATAGGAATGCTTACACACTTCTGTAGATGTGATGCAGGCTGCCAAAATGCTTTCACTCTCTTGAAAATGCACGGAGAGTGCATTTCTCCCTGAATCTTGGTGGGATTTATGCTGTTAAGTCTGTTCTGGAAACACCAGCCAAGAAGCTGCATTTCTCCAGTGTCCAGATGAAGTGCATTAACTCTAGGTGCAGGTAGAAGTGTGAAAAGCAGCTCAGCTGATGGGAGGGAAGGTGTGTGTTGATGGTGCCAGATCCCATGTCCATTCTCAGCCCTTTGCTATGGAGAAGCTCCTTTCCCCTCAAGGCTGTCCTGCTTGGTGCTGCAGCATGTCCTGGGAACAGTCCTGTCACTCTGAGCAGCTCTCCAAGTCCCTGATGCCAGCAGAAAGGACCTGTGGGGGGTGAAACAGTGCCAAGTGCCTGCTGCTCAATAGAGCAAATATATTCTGAGGGTTATTCATCAAGAATAAAACTACAGAAAGAGAAATACAGGACTGTAAGGAAGTGCAGTGCAGGTCCAGAGCTGAATAACGGAAATTCCCAAGAATGGGGCTTGCTGGTGGCTCTTCACACACAAAGTTAATCCAATAAAATGAATTGTCCTGTGCAACCTTCCCAGTACAGCAGCCTTTCCTTCAGCAATAGGATTAACTTTGGGCTCAACCATTGTATGCAATGCTGAATTATTCGGCCTTGGTGCACTATCAGAGTCTGAATTTCCTATTCTCCATTTGCTTTCTTTAGCAGAGTATTTCGTGGCCAGCCTGAAATGACAACCTTAGTGAACACACAACAAAAAGTTTTAGGTTTCACTGAAACAGAAGTTAGTAAAGTATAAATAATGTGTATGCTGTTTACGGTCCTAAAACTTAGATTGGCTTCTAGTTAAAATTACATATGTGTTCCAAGTGTTTGTTTTTGTTACTTGTGTCAGGACTAGAATCCAAAATACCTAGGACTACATAACAGCTTTGGGAATATCACATTTTCAGCCCAATGGCTGGGTTTTGCTGTAGTGATTTTAGACTTCTTGAAAACATGGGCAAAGAATAAATTGGCTAAGTAGAAAAAAATTAAATGTAAAATCTCTTTGAAACAATCAGAGTATGCAGTGGTTTCAAAATAATCCACAGAAATTAATTTTCTTGGTGTTCCTGTGCTGAGAGCATTTCTCTTTCAATGTCAGGTTTAGAAATTTTCACCTTATTTCATGCTATGATGAACCTACAAGAGTTTTGTCTGCTCTGGGGTGAAGCACTGTGCTGTGTCAGAAGAGACAAGAACTCTACAGATGAGTAGAGGCAGAAAAACATGCTCAGCTCTTACTGTAGCTCTCTTTTGTTGCAAAGAGAGGAGATCTTGGCATGTGACAGGTTTCCTCTGTGGTTACTCTGAGTCCCAAGGCTTGTCCAAACCTCGTTTTTGGCATGACACCTGAATCAGCTTTGGGCTCCTTTACTGAAAATCTGAGTCCTTGCAAAATCTTTTGTCCAAGACCCAAGGTTGCCACAAAGCACCTCTAGGTCCCTGTGGCAGCCTGGGCATCAGCCTGACTCGTTCAGTTTGTGGAGAGAGTGGAGCTTTTGCAGGTGGCCAAACTGATGCTATCAAATCTAAGTGTCAGATTCCAGTGGGAACAGCCTGCCCTGGCAAGGGCAGCCGGCTGGGCCGGGTGCTGCTGTCACTGAGAGCAGGTTTTTGGCTTAGCAAGTTCAGCAGGCATCCAGCAGGTATTCGCAGAGTCTGTGGGGGGCTGACCCAGACAAATTTGACCTCCAGCATGTAGACAGCATCAGGGAATGGTTCTGATTTTACTGTCATAACCAGTAGGAAAAGCTTAGTAGTTTTGGGAGCGATGCACTGTGTCCCTGCGAGCAGGAGTTTGGCGGGGAGGGCATGGCAAAGGGCTGCTCAGCTGTCCCCAGCTTTACTTAGAGAGTTTTTTAATTAAAAGAAATCCAGGGGAACAATAAAAGCAATAAAAAAGCAATTCTGGCTGTGGCTGAAGAGAAGAAGACTTTGTGGGAGTAATCTGAGGCCCCAAATGAGGGGTCTCATGCTGGTTTTACATGAGGTGTAACTGTCCCAGGGCAGGTTCCATCACAGCCCTCACAGTGTTTCCTCACAAGACCCTCCCTGCAGATGATAGGAGAATAGGTACAATTGGTGGGATAATGACAGATTTTCAGTGTATTTCTGAAAGTCTCAGTTTAACTTCTTCTGCCTGGAATTGTCAGGGCATCTTTGGACGTGTGACTCTTCATCTCAAGTGTTTGCACTGCCTCCAACAGGCATGATGGGTGCTCACCACAGAGACATCAGATTCCATTTGAAGGCCAAATTGAAGTGTGGGTAATTACATTTCCCCATTTAAACTGCTGGCCAGTCTCAGCTGGATAAAATGTTCCCTTCCTAGCTGGAACTGTTGCCATGTCCTGGGAAACAGCTGCTGTGACAAAGTTAGGGGGCAGCTGCTGCATGAACAGGACTGACGTATCCGTGGCACACGGCCGCCCAAGCCCAGGTACCCGATGGCAGGAGCCGCTGCTGCCAGGGGCTCGCCTGCACACTGAGAGCCCCAAGAGCCTTTCTGGGTTTTGGTACAGCTTGAACCAGTGCCTGGTGGTGAGAGAGTAGAGGGATAGAGAAAGGCTCAAAGCCAAGTGCAAGTGGGATTTGCAAGGCTGGGTCAGGGGCCGCTGCTGCCCGAAGCACTGCCTGCAGTGCTTGATCTGGGACAGTGACATCGGTCGGGGTGCCCATGCTATTCAGAGCACGTTGTCCCCATGACGTGATTCTGACATGGCTAAGTCTGCAAATGAGACCAAGTCCAACAACATCTGAGCCAAAGACAAGCTGAGTCAATGGCCCAGCTTAGGAAAAGCTGGTGAAATACAGACTTGGCCCTTTTCCTTCCCTGCAGCACTGGTGAAGTGCACAGTCTCTCAAGTAGGTCTTTATAGCTGATCAAAGCGTCTGTGTGCCTTTTCAGGGGGTTGAGCTTCCACTCACAACCCAAGGTCCAGTTTAATAATGTAGCTTGTTAAATAAACAAGTGGATATGCAGAGCCCCAGCACTGTGACGATGGAGAAGATCCGGTGTTCTCTTCCCACTCCAGAGCCAGCTGTTGATGGACATCTGTCTGTAAAACATTGGGCCTTTTATTGTTTTTAATGCAAGAAATGCCTTTTCCTGGAGACCACCACTGAATACTGCTTTGCTAGAAAGGCTCCTTCACAATCCAAACAGAGAGCAAGTGAGCATAGAGGATCCATTACCCAAAAACTCAACAAAATCTTCCTCACCCATGAAAAGTGTATGCACAGCGGAGGACGATCTTGGGGATGGAGCTTGGAAGAGGGGGGAGCTGTTCCTGGAGGGCGGCGTTCTGGGACCCACCAGAGGAAAATACTTCCATTTTTCTATCCGATAACTCTACTGCCTGGCTAACAAAAATAATCCCTTATTAAAGATAACAGGAATCTGGCTTGTATAATGCATTCATTGAGATTGATGTGATTCCAGTTTTCAGAGTTTCTATACCTTCAGAAGGACTAAAAGCCACAAGATCAGCATGATGGTGGGGACAAGCTCTTTTGCAGACACAGTTTGGGCTTATGATTTTGCATGTGCTTTCGAATTGCAGACTTAAATTTGATCTCAGCCATCAAAATTGAGTTGTCAAGGTCTTAGCCTGCCTGAACAGGTTACCCATTCAGCCTTGCATTGCAGTCAAGGGGCGCATACGTGTAACCACCTCTTTTTACCAGGGACATAGCACCACCTATCTGAATTCTCATCCTTTTGTTAGACCAGAGATTTGTTTCACTACGAAAACATGGAAAATGCAAATGCCAGTAATATATTCCTTTAACTGAGCCAAATTCTACATTCTCTTATGCTCTCAGATACCTTTACCAGCAGCAGTATTTCATCCAGTGTGCAAAAAGCACAGTGGACTCTTGAAGAAAGAAAGCTCAACAGAACATTGCCACTGTTCCCCAGGGGGCTGCCCAGGAGCCCCTTGCTGTGGGATAGAGGCAGCCAGAGGGCTACAAAAGCACTGGTTCTGCCACAAGTCACCCAGAGTCCCCTCCACACTGGCACATATCTCTCGCATCTGTTTTGTGTGGGAAGAAGCGATTTCAGCCTGACAGGTAAAATCAGGTGTTCTTATATATCAGTCCTGGAGGAGACATCAGTGGCAAGATATATCTTAATTTCTGATGAGAAATGCTCCATCAGAACTGGCAAAGGCCCCAGCTGTGAGGTGGTAAATAACCCCAGCGCTTTTCTGGCAGTAAAGCAAAAATCTGCTTTTGTGCAATGGTCAGCAGAGGAGAACTTAACCAGAGCAACATGGGGTAAGCAGAGGGACTCCCAGGGAGAAGGTTAATGCAGGGGCTGTTTTGCAGGCTCACAGGATTGTGACCCATGCCCAGAAAAGGTCTACTTCAGCATAGCAAAGTTCCACCCATCTCAGAATAGCTTTGGTTTTCTGAACACAATTTGATGTCATCAAAGATGATTTCACCCTTTGTCTCTTCATGGGTGAAATTGCAGCTGAGTGACATTCTCACATTATGCAGGGACAAGTGCAGCAGAAATTCCTCCAACTGAGGAGCACTTAACTGCAGGGTCACCTTGTCAGTGTGGTGAGGAGATCCCCTTTTGGCTCCCACCAAAGGCAGGTTTGAGAGAGGCCTCAACTCACGTGGTTCCTTCCCAGGACTTGGCTCTTCCCACTGACCTTCCTGCAAATGGCAGGACCATGAAAGCACAGAACCCGGATGTCCATCTCCTGTCTCCTTTCATTCCTGTTTTCCATAGATGAAAAGCATGGTTTCATCCTGGTAACACCCAGAAGCGGGCACGTTTCAGCCTGGAGTTATTTCTTTTTTTTCTCTAAAGAACAGTGATAAAAATAACCCCCGTGAAAAAAAAAAATCAACCCTTGAAGGCCTGACGCAACCTGCACCCACAGGAGCACTAGGACTGACAATACCATAATAAAGATCTGAGGTATCACCAAGAAAAATAAGAAGCAGCCAAAGAAAAAAAAAGGTCACCACAAGCTCACTGTAAACACCCTTGCTTTGCACATATCTTGGCTACGCTGGTGTGATTGCTAGCAGGCCAGTGTGATGCTGCATTTTCACTGCTACAGGTATTTATTTTACACTCTGGCTCTGAGTCTGAGCCTCTGAATGTAAAAACAATCAGAAGGCTGAAGTGTAAATTCTCCCTGCTGATTTATTTACTGTTGTGTTTTTATAGCACCACATGGCTCTAAGTTTGCACTGGGCCCATTCAACCAAAACCCATGTCATACACTTCCAGAGAAATGAATGACTTTATAAATTCTCTACAATAATAATCCCACGTACAGGAATGCATGCAGAGAACACCCAGACGGGGCTGGAATGTTTTAAGAATATAATATTGTGCTTTTTTGGTCAGGGAAACACATTTCTCTCAGGAATATGTGGTGTGGCCCAGGCTCCAGCCCTGTCTGCCTACCACCTGTAATAAGCCCTTTGGGAGATTTTAGTTCAGGCCACCCAAACTGTGAGCTGGGCAAAGAGACATCAGCACTACGAAGTTAACAGCCTTAATGAAGCCCGGCCCAGAGGAGACTCAAAACATCCACAGTAGGGGAAAAAAAGGAAAGAAAGAAAAGGCTTTGATAGGAAAAACATCTGATCCATGTTCTCTAATCTTTGCTTTGTTAGCTAAAGCATCTTTAAAGGGCTTAATACCCCTGGAACAGCGATCTCTTTCTCTCCCCTTCAGAAATACCAATTAGAAGAGCAGAAAACTGCTTCCAGAGTGGGGGGACTCTAAAAGAAATTAACTTCAGCTTGAGCGATCTGATTGCCTTTTTTTCACAAGCTATTTTTCCCTCTGTTGTGTGGGTGAGCAACAGTTTTCTCCAGGGAGAGAAACCAGCTCCACGTGCCAATACTGCTGATGGAAAGGGAAAGCAGTGAGGTAAGGAGAGGGGGAAATTTATCAAATAAAGGGACAAAAAACCAAGAGGGCTTACATTTTAAATACAACAGGAATGACACCCTTCTGGCGTGGCAGCCTGAGGAGTGAATGTGCTGTACACTGGCAAGAGAGAAGCAGCAGGCTGGGTACCAGCACCCAGTCACCAGCTGTGAGTGGGATGAGTGCACGGCCCCTCCAGCCCTGGCAGTGGAGGCAGCGAGGGATCAGCTGGGCAGAGGTGGTGCTGATGATGGCAGATTACATTGTCTTTGCACTGCTCTGGTCTCCTCGGGAAGAGAAAACCTTCCCCAGAGTCTTGGTGTGGGGAGCACATGGGCAGGCCCAGTCCACGTCTGTGCAGCACAGCTGATGGCCAAGGGGCTGCGCCTTGGAGCAGCTCAGTACGGCCAGCCCACTTTTGCTGCCAGCAGACCTGGTCACAGAACTCTTGGTGACAAGCTGGGGACTGTGGGCCACACTTGCTCCTGCCCCAGGGTTTGGTGGTAGGAGCAGAGATGCCTCTGCAGCCTGTGGGACTTGGCCAAGGAGCAATCACCCTGACAGTGGGGCTGCTGCTGCCATGGGAGTCCGTGCAGCCGGGCTGGAGCTGCGATGGCGATGGCTGCCCTCACTGATGGCCGCCCTCCCTCAGGGCAGCCCTCCCTGCTGGGCCATCCTTCAGCCCCGCTCCAGTCACAGCTGTTACGAATGATAAACCCTCTCATCTTCACAGACCCAGCTAACCCAGAGCCTAGAAGGGAAACATCTGAATAAGTTCCTGGCTCTGTTCATGAAATTCCTGGACACAGTCCATGCTAAGATCTTTTCTCTGTAGCTGAGTATTTTCTTTTGCACCTCAGGGATGTTACAACAGCTGTTTGTAAACAGTTTGCATCCAAAGTTAGCAGAAGGGTGAGTAGAGGAATCATGTATCAACTTTGTCCTCTTGAACATCTAAAAACTGTTGCAGCTACATTGGCAGTGCCATGGCAGATTTAATAAGTCTGTTGAAAAGGCCAGTAGCCATCAGGGAACCACCCATGCCTGCCCACACACAACCAGGCTGGAGCAGGATTGTGAGATGCAGCCCTGTGGGATGCAGCCCTGAAAGTACCTGCCTGCTGGTAAAAAAACAAAAAATAAAACCAAATGAAATTAATCTCAGAGTCTGTGGTCAGCTAGAATACAGGAGAAGGAGGTTTTCTGGGGGAGGAAGGAGGCAGAGGCTGGTGGGAACTGCTGGAGACCATAAGCTGTAGGGCAAGTGTGTGTTGAGTGTTGAGCACTTTGGAAAACCTGGTGTTCCACTGCAAAACGCTAAGGTGGCTGTGGGGTGGCATAAAGATGGGCTTGAACCTAAGCCCTGACACTGCTGCCCATGCTTCCTAGACCCTCACAGTATCCAGCCTTGGAAACAAGGTAGTCCTTCCCTGCTCTCATTTCCAGGATGAAATGAGGAGTTCCTGCTCTAAGCCATCTGAGTTTTGTACTGAAAAGAGAAAACTTGCAAACAACACCAAAAACCAAAAACAAAAAACAAAAAAACAAAAAATAAAACCAAAACCAAAACCAAACAAAACCAAAAACAAACAAACAAAAAACAAAACAAAAAACAACCAAAAACAAACAAAAAACAACAACCAAACAAAACATTAACACCCTGCTGCACTGTAATGGGGGAAGGATAAAATCTTGTCATTACTGCATATAGGGTATCTGGATTTCTGGAAGCCTGCAATGGGCTGGCCCCTGGCCCCTGTGAGAGCTCAGTCCTGTTGCAGGAAACAGTTGCCACAGTGATCCCTGGAGACCTCAGCTGGTGTAAAAGGGGACTCTGCAAGTCTCAATAGCCCTGATGCAAGACCTCAGATTTAGGACAGCTGAGCTTGTCACCCTCAGGAAGAGCCACAGGGGCCACAGCACTGGGCACAGGAGGACTGGGGGGCATCTGCTGGCCATCTGTGTTGGCAAGGCTTTTTCTCTCTCTTTTTCTTCTCAGATTGTGTTACCCATCATCATTTCTGGGAACAAGTGTATTTTAAGAGACGCCTTTAGAACTGCCCAGTGACAGGCTCCCATTCGTACATCGCTCAGAGTGCATTTGAATAAATTGAACCACAGCTTTTTCCAGGGGCTGTGTTTGCTCCCTCAGGCTTTTCTGTCCGGAGACGCCTCAGCTGTCTGACTTCTGCCGTTGTTGCAGGTGGCATAATGCTTCAGTGCTTATCCCTGCCAGCCCTGACTGACTGGTACTGTGTGCTGGCACACCCCAGCCGTCCTGACAGGTCCTCAAGTGTTTTTCTGGATGGAATCGATCAGCACAGGCCATAAGCAGAACCCAGAATTTTTCTTTCCATTCTTTACTGGCAGGCTTTCAGCTGATGTTGGGAGGACCTTATTTGCTTTCTTTTTCAACTAACACTTTCCCTTGGCATTAAAAATATCAGAAATGGCACTGACACTGGCAACAATTCCAGAGTATTTTTTCCAGCTCCAGTGAAAGGCGAGTTATAACCCATTGTGCTCAGTCTGACACCAAATAATTCTGGGTGTAGATGTGTGTAGGATGTGAAAGTGTTTTTTGTGTGTGGCTGCTGAGGCTTCTGCTCATCTTCTGATGCTATTGAAGGGAGCCTGAACTGAAACAGAAAGATGAAGTATATGACCTCTGCAGACCTCTGGCATACAACCAGCAGCAGGAGCTACCTGAGATGGGGCAAGAGGCTTTGTGGATTACTGCCCTGGTGTCAGGTTAGTGCCAGGCATTTGCTGGGGAGGGTCACTGCAGTTTTTTCGAGTGCCAGATGCTTAGCTAAGGAACAAGCCCACATGGTCCCAGGTACAGCCCTGGATGCTGGGGCTAGGTTAGGACATCAGCATGCTCAGAGATGCTTATGGATGTCACATCCTGAAGCAAACTGAACAAAATGTACATTGCAAATAATTGCTCAATAAGAGAGGAGAAGCAGAGGGTGGGATGAGCCCTTGGGCTTTCCCACAGCACAAGGCAGAGGCAGGGAATTATTTTTACTTGCAGTTGACCATGTCCAGCTCTTGTTTTCTCCTCTCCCAGCCAGAGACTATGCTTGGTACCAGATGCACTCTCTCCACTTGATGCTGCCTTGCTTTTGCAGCCTGACCCGTCAAACTGAAACAATACATGACATGTTTTACAAGGTACTTCTGCAGTGGGGAGGGAGAATTTGTAATTTTATGGAGCTTGTAAATTGAACTTGTAAAGTCCTTTAAAGCCCATAGCTTGGGCATTTCATCCTACTGATGTTTAGGGATAAAGGCCAGCAAGGGCAGAGGTGAAAGGGGCCAGATTCATTGCTGAGATGACTGCAGGCATTGGAGCTCACAGAGGGAAGGAGTCTGGTATAGTTTAACCACTAGCTTTACAAAATTAGCCTAGACCGTCTCCCTTGCAGCTCTTGGGAGTCTTTGCGAGCTAGTTACAGCCTTGTGTGAATATGTGAGTACAAAAGAATCCAAGTCAGTGCAGCTGAGTCAGGACCCAAATGAAGTGCTTTTGGCTTGCACTTCACCAAATATGGCAACATCTGGGGAGACAACTTACACCTCTGGCAAATTTGGTTTGTGTGCCTCAAAGGCTGGGGTGAGCATCCCTGGCCTGCACTACCACAGGAGTACAAGGTACCTGCTGAAACAGCCCCACAAAGGAATAAACAGCCATCTATTGCAAAACACCAAGCATGAATGTAATTGAAGGCAAATTATAATAACAGTGAGTATAACAGCAGGGCTTCTAATAAAGCCTGTTCTGTGTCCTGAGCCAAGGGCTTTACCTGCCACTGTGGCTCTGCAAGGTAATTATTACTTGGGCAGCTGAGATGATTGATGGAGATATTCATTAAACACAAACCTGACACTTTGCTCTCTAAGCCCAAATAATCCAACCAGGCTGTCCCTGAACAGGGCACCCTCCCCTCAGCATGTTTTTCATGGGGGGTTTCAAAAGAAAATCAGCAGTCAAGTACCAGAGCCCAGACCCAACAGGGGGATCCTGGCTTGCTTCTGAGGGCCGAGGGCAGGTGCTCAGGCTGGAGCCAGCTGTGCACACACGGACCCTAAGCAGCGAGTATTAGGCTGTGACAGCTGCAGCTGGCTCTGAAATAAGCACCAAGCATGAAGAGATTATGATAGATTTTACTTGTATTATGAAACTGATTTTACATCATATATGAGGCAAAAAATGTCTGTCTCTCAAAGGGATGGAAATCCTTTTGCAGGGCCAGAACCATCAACAGAGCAAAGCTCAGGGCTGCTGGCGGGGGTCAGGCTAATGGAGCATCTTCTCTGCACAGTGGCTGGTCTACAGCGTCTGGCACGGGAAAAAAAAAAATCTGTATCTGATAGTCTGACTTCAGTTTGGAGGAAAAATAGACTTCTATTCCTTCTCTGTTCTCTTCCCGAAAACAGTTTTCAAATTCCTTTGCTATTTTTGACCAAGAACCAGGCTGCTTTGGTCCAGCTGTTTTTGTCTGCACTGTAAGTAAGGGACAAGCTAGGGAGGAAAGACTCACCTCTCCCTCCATCGTCACCAACAAGAGTCATAATTCCCATCTGAGACAATCACGTTGTGTTTGATACACTTCTATGATGAAGTGCACATCACATCCTTCCACATCCTTCTGGGCTGCTGGAAGGACTTGCCCATCTGTTTCAAACAGGCTTGGAAAGAAATGGCCTCAGAGCTGAGGGCAGGCAAAGTGATGGGTCCCCAGGGCAGCCCAGCCCAAGGCCCTTTCTGTCACTCCTCTACAAGTGGGGAAGTTTGGTCTGCAGTCAGCAATTCCTTGTGCTATACAGATGTAAGTGTTAATTCACAAAGAGATCAATCTTACAGCGTTGAATAATACTAATGGCGTAACTAGCATCATCTCATTAGTCCTCTAGTAACTGCCCCCCAGGACAACAGCGTGTAGGAGAATAAAAACCCCAGCTTTAAAAAACAACTCTCTAACTCTTTTACTACTATCTCTGCAGCTATTAACACGTCAAAGCTGCTAGTAAAGGGCCTCTGTTACTGGTGAGAGGCTATACAGCTAGTTGTGAACTTTTATGAACACATTGAACCATGTAATTTGGAAGCAAAAGAAGAAGCAGATCATTTTTGTGTGACTGAAATAGCACCTAATTCCCCTTCAGTTAATACCACAAAACAGCTTCCATGTCAAATCTAAAGGAAAGCATTAGCATATGATTAAAGCAACAGATTATAACTTCAGACCTTTTAAAACTTTGATTCAAGTGTCTTAACAAAACTTCCAATTCTGGACACCATAAAGTCCCTGCAAAAATGCTACCGATGCCTGCTACCTTCAACTGAAATTGGTTTTTAAAAAAAATTCCTCTGCTGTGAGCTGGCATGTCTTGGGCAGTGACCAGGACCCAGGACAGCTTAGCAACAGCTCTCTAAGCAGGCTGAGGCATGCCAGGAGCAGGTGAAGGGCTTGTTATAGGCACATGGGGAAGGAAACTGCGGGATCTCAGTTGAGCAAATTGGCAGGTTTGTCTGAGGATGGATGGTGCACCAGCACCGAGTCACTGCTGGAGGCAAGGGACAGTCTTTGGCACAGCTGTGGTTGGACTCAGTGCTGTCTCCCTGCACCATGCCAAGGCCCTAACTAGCAAGGGCAATGGGTGGGAACCAGGGTCTCCAGGCCATTTTGAAGGGCAAATACTCCTAAAAGTGGATGTTTTTACTTTTTCAAAGCCAGTGAAAGGCTTGTGGTTCCCAGGGCACTTCTGACCCCCCTGGGATGGTTCCTCATTTCCTGCAAACCAGGTGTCTGCATGGGGAAGCAGGATGCACTACAGCTTCAGGCTCTCCTCACGGCACTATTTAGTCACTGGGGTTATGGGAAATAGCCTGAACCATCCAGGAACTGACAGTGGACCCCATCCTGTTATCATGCTCTATGATGGCCTATCAGGAAATGACATAAATACCCTCGTTACTCTCTATTTTATTTTTCATCATTGTGAAGCATCTTTTTTGTTTTGTTTCAGCTGGCAGTAGGTGACCAATCACAGTGCCCTGGCTCCACACATCCTGCTGGGCAAGGTCTGCCTCTGTCCCTCTGAGAATCGGGCAAAGGATGTGTCTGTTTGCTGGTGTTTTTTCTTGCTGCCCCAGTGATGTTGCCTAGGTCAGGAAATAAACCTTTTGGGAAGGGGCAGGAAGGCAGGCTTTTATTAAGCTGCCTGTGCTGAATGTCCTCAGCAAGATGGGCACCGTGCGTCAGCTGGGACCAGCGCTACGAGAACGAGTTCACGCAGGTCTGGCTGTTTTGATCCAGAGTGACTCCAGGTCACTGACCCTTTCCCTCTTGGAAACCTGCATCTGTCTGGACTGACCTTTACAGCAACATTTTAAATTCAACTTTTGCACTCTGCATCCTGCCTATGCTGAGAGGGGAAGCTCCCTTTCCAAAGAAAGCTTTCCATCATTGGAAATACATTAAATAGTACTGCCAGTGAATTGCCTTCTGAGAGTTACACACTGAACTGCTAACCAGGGGAGAGCCAGTGAATACAGGGAGCCATGCACCAGGTTAGTGCCATTGTCTTTCCCTGCTGTGGTCACAAGCTCTTTGAGGACAGCAATATGGATATCATGGATACCATGGATCCGACCAGCATCTGGCACTGAGCAGGCAACAGGCTGATACCAAGGAGGAACCCTCTTACTCTTGTCTGCTTTTCCTGCTCTGAACTACCCAACAAACAGCCAGGGATACCTGTCACAGGGTGATTTTCTGATTTACAATGGGACTGTGGTAGAGTATTTCTAGCTCAGTTAACAGCTGTTTTGTTAACTCCTAATTTCTCCCATAATCTGTATATTTTTGTCACAGCTAGGGCATGGTCTGTGATATATGATGGAGAGCTTTGCCATTAATCATGTGCAAGTGAAAGTATAAACTGGTTTTATTAGTTTTTGGTGTGCCAGGTCACATAAATTAACTGGAGCATGTGTTCAATGTGTCCTGAGCAGTGTCTCCTACCTTTCCTGGTAAGTCAGTATGTCACCCAGGAACTTCCTCTGTCTGCACCAGCAGCAGGACCACAAACACTCTTGTGCTACCCTTGGGGTGACTTTTGCCTACACTGCATTTAAGGCCTGCCTATCCTTGTGGAAGGGGTTTTTACTGTGACTGAAGTTTATAGATGGGGGAGCTAAGGCAAAGTGAGGTGACGCAGTGGGTGTGCTGCAGTGTGTGCAGCTGCAGGAGACCAGCCTGTATCTCTTGAGTGAGACTCATGGGGCAGAAGTATGAGGCCAATGAAAACTCCCTGAAACTATTTCACTGCAATCCAGGATGTTCCTACATCTAAAACTCACCTGCTTAGGACAAAACTATGAAAAAACCAGCGACTCAGCTCTTCATGGCTCCAGTGCACTTGCATTTCCTATGGTGCACTGTGAGTATCACTCCAAGGGCTTGGGTTTTCTTGGAAGGAAAGGGTGTAACCAATTCATTAGCTGACCCTGGCATCCTGATTTGCATAGGATGCTTCTGCTAACTCTAGAATAATAGTGGTGATTATAAACACATGATGGGGAGGGGTGAGGGCGGTGAAAGCCATTGTAATCACACATGGGGCAGCGTGCTGATGGACGGGCTGTGGTTCAGGATCCCGGGCTCTGGGCAGCCTGCTGAGCTCCCCCACAGCGCGGGAAATCCCCCAAAGCAGCTCAGCAGCTTTCCTGCAGGAATTCAGCTGTCCCCACAAGGGCCCTCCCGACATCGAGCTGCTGCCATTGAGCAACAGAGAAAATATAATATTGCCTCTATGAAATGCTGTCATCCAACTCCCGGATCAGAGCCTGTGATCCTGCACGTGCAGTCTAGACAGCCTGTGTCTCAGTCCCACAGCTCAGAGCCCCTGGATTGGCAAAGCCAGGGCAGCTGGAGCACAAAGTGCCTGTACTATTTTTGCGTACTCCTGGCCCTCAAAGGATGCTGAGACTGATCAGGTTCTCACACAGAGTCATTTGGGCTGATCTGACCCAGGGCTGCAAAGCCCCCAAGCTTGATCTGGTATCATAGGTGGGCTCACACTCTCTCCTGACCTTAAATATCCTCTCTTGATCTAATTTGGATACTCAAGTTTTGCTCAAAATGCCTTCCATTCTTCCTAATGCTATCAGAAGAACCTCGGCATGAGAATCAGATGTGGTACCTGCTCTCCTGGCATCCATTCACTTACACACAGACTATTAATGTGCAGGAGTGTGTTATAAATTATTTGATATTCATGTAAATCCCAGAGCCAGAGTGCAGTTTTTGGCACCCTCTTCCACAAGCTGATGTGTAAACTCTTTTACTTGAAGACTGAAAATTGTTTGCTGGGCCTCACACTTTCCATATGAACTTGTGGGGACTCTGTGTGAAAGAGATGGACAACACCAGGCTAACCTGCCCATTGTTCTGGGGAGTTGTCAGATCTTTCTCCTCCCTTGTTCCACATGAATGCAATTTCTGGCTTGTTCCCATCACTCTGATGTTTCCAAAATAGCTGCAGATAAGAGTCCAGTGACTTGGTTGTCATGCTTTTTTGAAGAGTTTTCACCATGATTTTTCTATTATTCCCTCATTTTGTTTTGGTTTTGTCTTCTGATTTTACTTGCTCAGAGAAGCAAAGTGAGAGGGTATATACAGCTTTGAGGGAAGAGAGAATGGCCTTAAACTCTAGACCCCTCAGTGCATTTGGACTTTTCTTTTCCCTTTTAACTTACAAACACAAAAATACTTTACATTTAGGTTACTAATGCCCAATGCATTAGCAAGAAAAAGACTCAGAATCTGAATATACTTACAAAGCCAGCACTTATTTAGACAGGATGAATTAGACCATTTACTTTCTAATTGAAAGTTTTTACTTTCTAACTTTATTTCTGATGCAGACTAGGATCTCCCATCAAGGGAGAAGCAAGACTCCTCTTCTGGGTCTAAAAAAAATAAAGACCTGAATAGTTCATACATAAAGGAAGATGTCTTTCCTAACACTGGCAAATAGCAGTTAACTCTGAGGCACCAGTGTTTCTAGCATCAATCCATATAGTACATCCTATCTAGTGGTATCTGCCCTAACTCAATAAGTACCCTTCTCATAGATAAAAACGTTTGTGTTCTTGATAAAAAATTATCATCTACTATCCTATGGAAGTCTGGTTTCCAGTGTCTCTTCCAGAAATTATTCCTGGGA
Source organism: Urocynchramus pylzowi (assembly GCA_013397555.1). Classification (NCBI taxonomy): domain Eukaryota; kingdom Metazoa; phylum Chordata; class Aves; order Passeriformes; family Fringillidae; genus Urocynchramus; species Urocynchramus pylzowi. The sequence continues at coordinate 34,990 of VZRH01006792.1, forward strand.
TCAAATTGCCACAATGAAAAAAGATTTCTTCTTACCATGTCCTTCTTCCTTTTGCCAATAGAACTAACTAACCTGTCATGTTCTTAAAGGGTCTCATGTAGGCCCTTTGGTAACTGGTTTGGGAATTATTCTTGCAATTTCCTAGCTACTGACTTGGCACTGCTGGATTTTTTTTTGGTGCAGAAAATAAGGGGGGAGGGGGTGCCTCTTTCAGCAGGTAGAAGGGACTGAAGAGCTGCTTGAATAGTTACTTGGCACTTCCTCCAGCGCTTACAAACACTCCTGTTTCCCAACTGGGCCCTATTTTTCTCCCAAAAACATTCCCTGATTTGTGACCTATCTGCAGGTGCCTGGGTTTTTGTTGGCTGAGTGTCCACGTCCTGAAGTGACATTGACTATTTGAGGATTTGTTTCTTGCCTTGCAAAAACATTTAGATTTCCAGAGCCAGAGACCCCATGACCATGGGCTGGTGATTGAGTTTGTTTTCACACATAGAGAGGGGATGCTGCAGAATGACTGCTGCTGCAGGCTCACCCAATTCTGGCAGGTGCCTGCGTTGAGATCATGCTGGGAACTTGAATTGTTGCCAAGTTGGTGTGAGAGAGGATCATCTCATTTGTCCTTTTTCCACCCAGCTGTTCTCTGTCAGGTGTTTGTCCTATCAGCTCACACACCAATGCTCTGAGCACCGCAGCCATCTCCCAAATACGTCCTTCCCATGTCGGAGGCTCATATTTTCACTTTCACAAGCTGCTGTGTCTACTGGGACTTCTCTCAAGTTTTAAGTCAATTTATGACTGAGCAAGACTATGGTTAGAGCTTAAAAATACCTCAAGGCTCTCTCAGGACTTACTTTGTGTCTATCATGGTCTTAATGGTCTGAGCATGGGGTGACTGCTTTGTGTCAGCTCTCCTAGAGATTTCCTGGCTGCCACTCTACTATTTTACCTGTGGAGGGGAGCTTGCAGCAGTAACTGTTAACTTCTCTTTTTCCCTTCATAAATCTGCAAGGAGACATAGTCATCAAAGGACAGTTTCTCACTGTTTGTGCCAGGATTTAGATGAGATGCACACTCCTCAGTTATGGGGAACCTAGGGCCCAGGCAGACACGTCTATGTTCAAAAATTAGGGCTGAATCCCTTCTGTTTAGTGTTGTGTCAATCCACCCAAATTCCCTCTGAAAGCCAGGCCAGAAACACTGATATGTCTAAATAATTAATGTCAAAACTGTCCCCAAACCTGGAAACTCAAATAAGACACAGGCTCCCTCTAGGAAGGATGTTAATACACAAAAGTGTGACACACAATGAAAAAGAGATTACTGGACAAAGAGCTCTGTTATCTTATTGATTTGCAATAAATATGGATTATGTGTTTAACAGATTTCTACTCTACTGTCCTATAACTTCCCCCAACAGGAAGACTTATTTTAACCAAATGGATCACACTTTTATTTGTTTTTCTAAGAGCAAACCATCTGAGTACTGGTAAAGTTTTTATGGCCTATGAAAGAGCACTTATAGGTGCAAAATATCAACATTCCTGTAAAATTAAATTAATTACCTGTTTAGGAACAAGGATTCCTTTCTCCCTTGTTTAACTGGAATTCCCAGGTCTGCCCTCCAGTTCCCTTCAAAACTGGGAACTCAATCAGATTAATCAAGGCGAAAGGCATTTCCGCTGGCTATTCAAAACACTGCAGCTCCCCTTTGTCCTTATCATGAAGCTGTTCAATCACTCACTGCCACAGAGGAATGGGATTGGTTGGGGATGGGGACAATGCATGTGCTTCCTTTGACTCAGATCTACCTTCCTTCCCTATAGAGTCACTGTAGCACCTTCTATTGCTTGGAGCCCAAAAGTAAAAGCTGCTCCAGAGGGATGCAGTGAGATGGCCTGAGCAAATCTAGTTGCCAAGGTGAAGGAGTCTAGATTATAATTTCACTGGCTCATCTTTCCTGTGTAACAGGTCTGTGCTTCATTTTTTGCTCTTCTTCTCTGAGAATGATTACGTCACTCTGTTGTCCTTCCTTTATATTTCATTTGGTATCAGCTATGCCACACAGTTTGCCATCACACCCTTTCCTTTTGTTTGAAAAGAGTGTATAATCTACCCCAGCAGATAGCTACACTTTGGCAGGAATATGCTTAAAATTCAGTGATGAAGCATAAAGTGTAATGGATAGCACGATGTGGAAGGAAGAGATGCAAAACAGACATAGCTCTGCAGGAAACTGCATAAAGTCAAGAAGCCACTTTAGTGTAGATCTGGGGAGAACATTTCTTACAAAAATCAAGTCATTCCTCAAAAAATAAACTCTCCCACTTCTGAAAGCAATACACTCTCAAATGCCCAGTTGGCATTTACCCTTTTGAAAACCATTTTAAAGTCAGAGGAATTTCAGAAGCAGCCTATTGATTATTTTAATCCTCTAACTATAAATATGGAGAAATCATACTCACAATGGTGGAATCCCTAGCAAAAGCCTTCCTAGCTACTAAAACAGTTTAAGGATCTGTAAGCAAAAACTTCTCCAGTTTAGCTTATGTAGTGCCCTTCTGGTTATAGCCTTCATGAGTATCTCCAGAAAATCTGCATGTGAGAATATCAACTGCAAAGATGGGCTTACCACAGATATGTCCCATGTCCTGGGATAACACACTCCTCCATATTGTAGCCTCAGTCACTGGAGAAAACTCTCCATGCTCCTCACAGCAACTGGGATTTAAAACCATTAGAAACAGGCAGAGGTACAACAGATAGAGCTAGAAGTTATAAATTTTACATGCTTACAGTTGGCTCTGGAGACTTTATGTAGTTGATTCAGGAAAACACCTGCATTAGAGATGGAGAAGATTCCTTGTGTACCCCAAGTCCCCAGCACAGAACCCTTCCTTACAATCCTGCATGCCACTGGTGCCAGCAGAGTTTTTAATGAATTGGACAGTGGATTTCTTCCTCTCACTTCTCTTGGAAGATGATTAGAAACCATCAGCTGAATGTCCTTTAGTTTTAGGTTAATATTTAGCTTGAGCATACTCGTGTTTGGTATCACTACAAGTCCACAGCCACATGTATACATGGATCTGAGCTGGCTCAGCAAGAATTCTCTGCTGGAATGGTCTGACTGGGGGGTGGACAGTGGATGGTGGCATGTGGCTCACAGGAACTCGGCACCTTTAAGACAATTCTGTGGCTGTGGTCATGCCGGAGGAGGAGTTTCCCCCTTTCTTTTTGTCCATGTGACACACATTGAAGGATGCCTGAAATATTAAAATAAACAGAAAGCTTGACTTGCAGAACCTGTCTGCTAAGCCAGGAATCACATTTCTTGCTGCAGTTTCAAACTGCCATCCAGAGACTTGTAAAACATTGACAAAAACCCCTTTGCCCCCAGAGCTTTCAACAAAAACAACAGCCAGTACTCGCACCCATCCCTGAAAGAGCAAATATATTAAAGTCAGTTTCTGCTTCACTCTCCTTGCTTTTACCCCCACAAAAGGAGAATCTTGGAGCATATTCTCCTCTGTAATTTCAATTTCTTTTCCCTTCCTGCTATTATAGCTGATTTAAAGATTAGAAGACCCCAACGTGCCAGATGTGAGGGAAGCAGGCTTAGTGGATGTGGTAAAAGAAATGTAAGGAAAGTCCCTGATCTAAAGGCCCATTTCCTGCTCACTCTCATCACTGCCTGCTTTCAGTGGGGAATGAGTAATCCCATGTTCCATAGAGCACTGCCAGCTTGTAAGTGGGACTGCTCTAAGGCTGCCTTACTACTGCAAGGTGTAGTAAAGCACAGGGTACCCATGAGACAGAGACCTCTAAGTAGATAATTGATGCATCTAAGCAGATGTTACATAGATACTGGCTCTGTAAGCTCCATTCCTCAGAGACACGTTGGACTCAATAGTCACCACACATACACACACAAGGACAGGGCAGGGTTAGTTTGTGACTCACCCAGGAAGTCTGTGGCACTGCCAGGAACTGTACACCGGTCTGAAGGATAAGTGTTTATATTCTGCATGGTAGATTTGCCTGTTTTTCCAGCTAGATTCTAATAAAATGCCTGTTGCCATCTCTATTGTGAAGGGACTTCCCTAAATGACTTTGTTTGAAAAAAAAAACCTCAGTGAATAGAAATAATGAAGAATATTCATGGCTGAGGTTTGAGCTTCATAATAACCGAACAATTTTTTACCCCCTGACACTTCTTGGTACTAAATACATACTCAGAAGGATGCTGGGAATGTCTTATTTGACTGAGACGCTTGTGAATTTATGGAGAGTTTTTAGGTGATGATGTTTTATGGAATATATCCCAGAGCCCTCTGTCCTTGTGTTTGGAGAGAAGGTTCAGCTTATATGCCACCCACAGGATCCACCAATTCTTTGGCTGAAAAAAAGAATTGAGGCATTGCTAAAGGTGCTTGGTCTTCTTGCTCCTCTACAATCTCAAGTAGTGGGACTTGAGAAGATACGTGAAGTGAACAAGCAATTTAATTCTACATCCAAGCAAGCCAACTAACACTATCCCACCCTTAGGACCAACATATTTCATAGTAGCTGGTGGCAGAATATCCCATGTTAGGTGCCCAGTGCTCCTAGTAATCCACAGTCAGCAGCCAGTTTTTAACTGGGTTTTTTTGGTGAATACCAATCCCACAGACAGATGGGCTTTTTCCTCCTCTGGTTTTCTTAGGAAATACTCTTTCAGCTGCTTGGACACACAGATCTTGCTCATCTCAGAATAAGCAGGGATAGAGAGCATCCTCCTCTCATGGACTCAGCTGGGGCTGCTGAGCAGAAGCAGTGCCCAAAATAAGATCCCTCCATCCTGTCAGCCAAGGTCAAGTTTGACAGCAAATTTGGAAAGTTCTATACATACAGAAGAAATCTCCAGCCCTTCCTAGTGAAAGAAAAGATGAAAAGGTGCCAGACGAGATAAAGCCTTTCTAAAGCAGCAGAGAGGGAAGGGGAAGCTGTCTGGGCTGCTGTGCTCCAGGTGATGGGAGACAAAACCATCCAAATCACCATCCCACGGATGAATGGGAAACCTTGTTTTGCCTTGGGGATGTTCACATTCAGTTTAAGAGAGAGGTTTGCTCATATAAGCCCCAAGGACCAAAGAAGCCAGGAAAGCACAGACTTAACATCTCAACAACTCACAGAGGAGGTGATAAAGAGATGGTGAAACAGGGGAAGGCATAAAATTGTAAGCTTTTATTAGGTGTGGATGATAACAAACGCACTAAGCAACCGCTGTGTGTTTGGCATCCCAGGAGCTCTGACTCCAGAAGTGGCAGATAGGGAAATGAGCTCTCTGAACTGTGAAGCTCAAGAGCTTTGCTGAAAATGTATGTCAGCTCTTCCTTTATCAAATGCTGCAGGAGATCAAGTGAGAGAATTTGTTTCACCTGAATCTGCAAATCTTTGCTAAGTCATTGGGCTCATCTACACACACAACAAGAGCATCTGGCTGGCTGGCTGGCTGGCCTCCCTAAGTGCTGGCTGAGTGCTTTGCAGCTCTTCAGCCACAAGTGCTGGGAGCAAGGTGTGAGGTGCTGAACTGAAATCGCCAGCTGACAACTTCCAGGGGAGCTTGGGAAGCTCCCTGCAGCCTGTTCCCTCTTACACTCTCTGACTTCCATGACCTCTCCACAGATGTGAAAATGGCACCTGAGAGGCCTGTGTGCAGAGCTGGTAATTTGTCCTCACCCAGTCTATTCCAGTATGCAGAAACATGCATGGTGTGAGAAATGTGTCCATGGCATAAAGCCAGAGCCAAAACAGACAAAGAAATAATGTTTACCCCCAGGGCCTTTCTGACAAACAATAAAAAAGCAATAGAGTCAAGATTACGCGTCAGCTAAAATATTACCTCTTCCTGCCAATTCTTATAAAAGGAGGCAAAGCTGCTCTTCATGCTGAACTAAAACTTCTGTTAAAATACTCAAGGAAAACAATCATTTAGACAGCATCTTTCTTTCTAGCCAATGACAATAATATTCCTGTTAAATCTTTATTGTGACAGTCTGCTTTATGGGATGCAGCAGGCAGTTTGCTTTGACTACAGAGCCATACAAAGGACTAGAGAACTCAGAGCCTGAGATGAACACTCTGGTGACAACATCTTTGCAAGCAGAGAAATGAGCTAATTCCACCTTTATCACATACAGAAAGCAGCTTTAGGTTGGTTGTTGGCTACTCTCTGCCCTGTGCAAAACCCACTTTCAAAGGCATCAAGGAAACGATTGCCACTGGGGCCTCAGAGGGAATGACAAGCAGGAATGCCAGCCTGCCTCACCTGAGCCAGCAAACAGCAGCTAGCTCCTGACTGGATGCCTGTGCTCACCCGAATGGCTCTGAACAACATGGAGATGAATAGGCACCGTGTGAATATTTTATTCAAAAAACTTGGCTCTGCTGTTGTGTGGTAGGTGAGGCATGTGATTTATTACTTACAAGAATTTGGACAGCCCCTGGCTTAATGTGAAAACACTGGCAAGTGTCAGGAAATCCATGAACTTTACACACATGATTATCGATGACTTGTATTAGCAAACAATTCTGGATATCCTCCCTTTTGCAACAATGCCAGTGGCCAAGCAGAGCAAAACACCTATGTGGGCCTAAGGTGGTAAATCACACACCATCACCTGCAAATAACCCACAGTCAGAGATTTGTCTGTGTGACATCAGCAAGAGGCAAAGGTTCTGCTTAGGAACAGATTAAGAAGAGTTTACCCACTTCTGCAAAGCCTGGTTAAGTTTCCAACAGGCACCACCTGTAGCAGTGTACAAGACATAGGAAGCCATACCTCTCTCCACTAAATTTGATGAGCATCACTCAGAGTCTCCGTGGATATCTATGCCACAACATGAGCTGATAAAGGAGACCCATGCCTTTTTCAGTGAAAAATATGATCAGACAGATGAGATAAGCTTCAGACAGCTTTCTTGTCTTGGCAAAACTAGGACTTCCTGTTACAGAAAACTACTCTCTGCACTCAATAGAAACAAATTTTGAATACTGGGCTTCCATGTTGGTTATTGGATGAAAATACATGTTTCTGTGAGTCAGACAGATCCTACTCACACCTATCCATACTTGTCTAAACCCACAAATCTGGCAGTGGGACAAGTTGTTTATGCACAAGCATCTGTACCTGAAATGAAGAGTGCAAAGTAGCATATATAAAGTATTTCATTTATAAATATCTATTTCAATAAAGGTAATTGAAGCATGCAGTCCAGGGGAGAGCAGGTAATACAACATCATGCTATGCACAGACACTGAATATGAAGCTCTTCAGAAGGGACTTGTTCTGCTGTGAAAATTCACCACTTGTCCCCCTTTGGAGTTAGAAGATTGTTCAGATTTTAATTAAGTACTTAAACATATGATTAATCAAACCTATTCAAGGAGAAACTGTAATGGAAACCAAGCCCCTCCAGTATAACAGTGCTTAAGAGTGAAGTTAACCGGGATTATTAATATAACCACTCTTACCTGGGTGAAAGGGAAACTAAGAATGGCCTTTTAAGTCACAATAGCAAGAAAACTAAGAAACATATCCAGAAGTAATGGACCCCATTATAGCCAAGAAGGATGAGTCCCTCAGTCAGGAAGCACCCATAAATACCTATTTCTGTTCTGATTTTTTTTAAAAAGAAGGCATATTTCTATCTTTCAATGATAATGGTATCCTCTCTGGTCTATCAGAAACCAGGGAAAACTTTCAATAGGAAGCAGTCAGCTGCTTTAAAATCAGCCGAATTGGAGCTGTATGACCTGCTACTGTTAGATTTAAGGAAATGTTGGAATATGAGGGAAATTCCACAAGACTGAAGAGAATTGCAAAAGTGCCAACATTTGAACAGGGGTAGATGGAAAATCCCCGGTGCTATTAACTCAGTTAAACAGATGTTGATTCTGAGTTCAGTTGTGAAATTACTGATACTGGATGCAAGCATTGAAGAATTTAAAGGCAGCATCTTTTGTTCCAGTTAGCATAATGGTATGGAAAATAGATTTCGCCAAATTAACATTTTTGATGAAATTACAAGCTTCATTAATAAAAATGCCTCTGATACAATATAGAGATTTTCCTATGAGGCATAAGGTTTATTTGCACAACACTGATGAAAAGACTGATCACTCTACAAAGCAGTATAACATTTCTTACGTTGAATACAATTAGAGAACTGATAGAACACAAAATATTTGTAAATTAGAAACTGGGATGAAATGGGGCTGTTTCTGATAGCATCCTACCCTTGACCAAATACCATCCAGTTTCTTTCTTAAGGATATCAAACAAAGTGCAGATTTAAGTAGGGGTAACACTGGAAGTGGATCAACAAAGGAATGTGGTACTGTACCAAGAATGAAGCTCTGGCTTGTTTCATCAATATGCACTCCAAGTTGACCAAATGAAAAACCAAACAACCAAGGTGAAGACTGAAGGTCTCATTTCCAAGATGTGAAGGTCTAAAAACATTAGAAGGGCACTGGGGAGCACAAAACAATCAGTACAAAACTGTGGCTAAGAGTATTCGAACTCCAAAAGAACAGACTATCAGGGGAGATTAAAATTGTATTACCTTTGCCTTAGGAATTAGTGAGACCACTCCTAAAATAACTGTCCTGCCTCAGATCTACTCTTCAAAAGAATGGGGAAAAATCTGGGATACGCTCAAAAATTTATGTCTAAATGAGACAAGGTTTGGAAACTATGCCAGAAAACAAAGGGCGTTTAGAACATAATCTATGTAATCCATTGAGGAGAAACCTAGAAGAGACTCTGAGGAAATCTGCAACTTTTTCTGTGTTCATTTTTGCTTGAAGGGAGACCAAATTTTAAAACCTGACATCTTTCATGAAATGGATCTCCTGGTCTTTGAGCTGTTCTTATCCCAATGATCCTAAACTCTAACAAGTCTTATGCCAAGGGTAACACAAAGCTGAATTTTAACTGGAGTTTGGTTACATTTCTTTCTAGACAAATAATTTGCTGGTGTGTGCAGCTCCAGAATTACACACCCTGATGGCATGAACAAGTTTTTCTTGCACCCAATGAGACCACGTGGCTGAGAAATGGTTAGTGAAGGCAAGGACTAAACTGTAAGCATCCTGGGCTCTAATCCCACCTAAGCCCCTGCCTGATATTTTGAACCTGAGCAAGCATTTCACCTCCTCAGCCTCCAGTCCAGCTGTAGAACTGGGAAAAAATCAAGATCTTGCTGAAAACCAGATGTTGCATCTCAGCTAAGATTTATCTCCAAAAAGTAACTCAGTGAAAAGACCTGCTGGGGAATGCAGGCAAGTGGATGGATGGAGACTGTTGCAAATACTGTAAATTCATGCTACTCACATGGATACATAGGAGTAAATGGGAAGAGGCCTTTCCCTGATGATCAGTTTATAGGAGTAGCATTTCAAATTCACAGTGATAACACATGCAGTGCTGCCAGCAGGTAGCTTTGAATTTTGTGGATTGGCAGCCTGGAAAGCCCCACTGCCTCAAGCAGAGGCGGTGGGTTGTAGGCATTTTCTTGCTCCCATGGTTTGGAGGAGGCCAGTGAACCCTGCCACTGGAAAGCCCTCCGTTTCAGTTCATATTTATTCATGCGCTCGTTTTTCTTGTTTGGTGAATGTTGCATGTCAATATTTAGTCACTGCTGTGGAAACAGCAACACACGTGCAAAGAGAGAGGGAAAAAAAGGAAGGAAAGAATAGAAAACAGTGTTTTAAGGCACAACAAATTCGGCTGGTTTTGCCCTCTTGTCTCAAGAATATGAGTTTGTGTTGCCCGTGTGCCTGCAAAGGGAAACAGGAATTGAAAAGGGAAGTGTATCAAACTGTTTACTTGAAACTATGGGCAAGAGTGGGAGCCAGAACGTCTGGGAATCCCATCAGGCATCCTCTGTGCGTGCACAGCTCCCTGGAATTGCTGCTTGGGGCCAATGATGCAACAGAGCTGTTGTGTTTTCAACCACCTCCTCTTCTCACCAAACCTTGTAGGGGTACCCTGAGCTCCTCTTCTGGAGTTTTGTTTCTGATCCTGGGGCATTGGGCAGACTGGATCAGAGCTGAAGGTGGGCAAGAAGGACCAGAGACAGAGCATCCAGCCATCCATCCCACAGCAGCTAAGGGGCAATGGAGCTCTGGGGCTCCTTCCTTCCTGTTCATATGCAACTTGCATTGAAAAAGCAGCAACAACAAAAGGATAATACTCAAAGGACTTTTGCTGATAAGACATATGAAATACTGATTACAATAAAGTTTTACCAAGTAATATTACAAATTGCCCAGCATTTTAGAAACTACATTTAAATTGCTGCTGATAATATGTATCTGCTGTGTAGTAAAACCAAAACAACATGGGAAAATTCTGGATTTTAATTACAAGAAAGGACAAAGTCCTTAGGTTATATATTTCAGTTACATTCAATTTGAAAGCAAAAAAAGGAAAATGTGGTGACTGTGATCCCCAGAGAATATTATTTTCTCTATATTTACCCACAAATTAAGGGAAGCCTTCTTTGTTTCTATTGTTGGATGTGGAAGAAAGATATCTAGTTGTGATTTGGAGGAAGTGCCATCAATACAGTGAAAAGTAGTTATTATATGTTGCACTTGGCAATGGGAACATCCTGAATAAAGATACGGGGATGTGCATGCAGAAACCTGAGAAAAAGTCTAACCTGAAAGGGAGGTCATCTGGTGCTGCCAGTTAGGGCTGCAGGGTTTGTTCTGCTCAGGCTCTAGTCTTTCAGTATGACATTGCCTGTTGTCAAAAAATGGCAAGTCTCAGTGAGACCCTGGAGAAAGGGGAGACTGGAACACCCCCAAGGCTTTGGCAATTGTTATAGAAAATCTGTATGTGTGTTTAGATCCTTGATTGCAAAAGAAAAATGGCATTAAGTTGGCACCAGCAGGGAATTTTATATCTGTCAGTTTTTGCACATGTCTGTAAATGGCAGAAACTTTCAACTTCTGCCAGAAAAGCATCAGGGTTCCCACATACAAAGCCAAAGAAATGATATATCTAAACCAAATACAAGAAATTTATTTTGATTTCAATACAGTCACTCTGATATAAGAGCTGAACAGGTTTGTAGAGGCTTGATACAACCTAAAACGGAAATAGTTCTTGGTGTGGAGAGTCGCATCTCCCATTTCTGCAGTCAGACCAGCCTGTAGCATATAAACAACAACATACACCTCTTTAGGAGAATATATCTAAAAGCTACATTAACTTATAATAAAAGTCTAATTTGACCTCGCAGGAGCTAGAATGTTGGAATTGCAGATCAAGTGTCATTAAGTACAAAGCAAAAGTTGACCTGCAGTTTTGTTCCCCCCATGCCAGTGCTCTCCAGATTCATACAATGGTATTTGTGTGTTTTCTGCCTTCTCACGTGGGCAGGGACTGGTGTCCCTATTAGGTCAAGTGAGGAAGAGACCCTCAGCTGTTGGCTCCAGCCCTGCAGTGCACAGGGTCTTTGATGCCAGGTCCTGGAGTGGCCTAGTGCAAAGAGAAAGACACAAAACTGCTCTGCAGCAGATGTGTGGTGGGATGCCTTTTACATGGACCTCATTGTGAATCTCATTCTAATAACTCAGGGTTGGTCCAAACCTTCGTGTCCTTCCACAATTCAACACTTACAAATAATTAAAGATAATCTTTACAATCTTTACGCAGGTAAAGATTGAACAACTTAGGTTTAAAACTAGTGTTCCTGGGTCCCAGGTCTAAGGTGATGTGTGGGGCAGGCTCCGGACAGGTATGTATGGTTGCTGCTCCCCTTGTCTGCTTTCCCCTGTGGCTTTACAGTTCTCATGAAGAAAGTGCAGAAGGCAGCTTTTTGGTTGCTTTGCCATGTTCCCATCCAGACCACCTTTCTTGAAGAGGGTGTGTATCTTGTGCCAGGTCCACACCATGAATGTTGAGTACATGCAGTCCCTTTTGAATCACAGGAAGTATGTAGGCTTTGGAGATTATCAGCCCATTATTAACATTTCAGAAAAATATAAAGTGGTTTCCGCTTTATCTGTTTACTCTGTGGCTGATAAAATATTAACATTTTTCAACCTCCACTGAATAATCCCTGGTCCCCAAATTCCCAGACAATATGGTGTGTGGCTTAAATGGATCACCCCAAATGAAACTGTTTCTCTTGGCTACTGTCATACAGGAAGCTGGTGAGAAAAAGGTTGTTTGCACAGGATTTAAGCATTTTAAAAAAAATTATGAAAAAGTGATGCTGAGGAAAACATCAGGCAAGTAGTAAAAGTGCTTTGCATGTGTGCAGCTGTTTCCTGGACATTTCTTTCTACTGCAGAGGCACTTGGTTCACAGGAAATTCCAGCTCCCATACAATGCCAGTCTCCCCAGAAAATGGGCTCTGGGCTCAGCTGTATTGATCTGCTTTGTGCAACTGGTGGTGCTGGCAATTAACACCATGTGCACACTCACAGACAGCAGAGACTATTTTGATTTGGTTCTAAATGGTTTTTAGGAAATAATAGTAAATTTGCCTCCATCTGTTTTATAGTAGGGCTGTTTTTTCTCAAAGTTAGTTTTGGACTTGCCCAGATTAGATATTGGTACAGATATTACTTACCACCTAAGCTCTGTGGGCAAGCAGCTGGCTCTGGGCTTGTTCTGAGCAACACATGGAGTTGTGCTTTTTGGTGAGAGGTCCAGCAGAAAGAAGCAGAACTTCAAATCCACAGGCTGATGCACAGACTCACTGATGTGAGAGGGTCTCACATCAGCCTTCTCTATACATCTAGAATTTGTACCAAGTTTAGAGGTCCTGAGAAATTAATTGTTTCTACCAGCTACTCTTTCTAGACTGTTTTTCCAAGCTTAGAATAGTGACAACACAAGATGGGTACAGACTCCAACAAGCCCAGATAAACTTTACATGTTTAGCATTTTCTGTTGGACAGAAACCCCAACATGTTGCAAGCACTGGTATGGCTCATCTCATGGCAGACCCAGCAATGTTTAGCTCTCATCCGGAGGTGCTGGGAGCAAGACAAGTGCGAGCAGGGTTAGCTGGAGTTCCCATTCTGCTGAGTTGGCAGAAAGCCTCGTGTCAGCAGATGCAGGGGACCTGAGATGATAAATGGACTTTGGAAAGCAACCCAAACATGTACATACAAATTAGTATTTAACATACAGTTGCTATTTGCAAATTATGCCCTTGTGATTTAGCTCTTGAATGAAAGTGACTGTGTTAGCTGAACAAACAGTAGCAGAGGAGGCTGCAAAAACCCAACTCCGCTCCCACCCACAGCTGTACCCTGGCAAGCCCCTAGGCCAACCTGCCCATGCGTTCACATGAGGCTCACATACCCCTTCCCAAACAAGCCTGGGTGAGAGCCACCCAGGCTTAGTCTCTTCTCCCACTCTACCAGGCATTTTTAGCCATGTGAGCCACCCTTAACCAGCCACTAGCCCTGAGTAAGGACCTGAGACCGTGAGGAAGGGGCTGGCGGCAAGCTGCACTGTGAGCATGCAGGTCACTGGTGAAGGGGAGACAGGAGCTGGGCCATTTGCCAGGTGCTTTGGTGGAAGATGAGCTGGGTCACTATCCCATGTTTTTAACAGGAAGTGATGTTATGGCAACACATGAATCATAAACAGTTTGACACCAAAAGGAATAAGCCACGGTGGCCCAACACCCGAGCACCCGCCCCTACATCTGGAGTGACACAGCGGGCTTGACGCAACAGGCCAAGCTCTGACGCGCGCTGTGAACGCTCAAAATCCCAGAACTCCTCCAAACCTCAACTATCAAAACCAGACCTTCCCAGTGTGAGAGTCCCAGTGCTGAGAGCCTGCTCTACTCCTGGGCTTCTTGGAAGGTCCCAGGGAGAGGGGAGGAAACCAAGGCTGGGAAGCATAGAGCACCCTTGGGGTGCAGTCAGCTAGTTCATCTGCAGGGAGTTGGGACAGCACATCCCAGCTAAGGAGACTGCTTGCCTCCAGCAAATATGAGGAGCTGGTGGGCAGCTGCCTCCTGCCATTGTTCCTGGCACAGCATGCTCAGGGCTGGCAGCTTGAGCACCTGCCCAGATGAGCTCTGCACCAAGTGTGCTCTGCAGGACCTACCAAGAGCAGCACAATGCACCATCCTCTCCCTGACCCCATAGCAGGGCTGAAGTTTGGAGGTAAAAGTTAAGGTAACAAAAGGTGGTGTTACTCAGTGGCCTACATTTTGCAGGTCAGGTCTTTCCCAGCCAAAAAAAGAGGAAAAGGATTACATTTCAAAATACTTTCCCTTCCCTTTGGAGGGAGAAGTCAGAGGTAGAGCCAAACAGCTGCTACTATGCATGATTTAAGGAGATAAGAAGCAGCAGCAAGAGGGAGAGACTGGGATTTATAGTATCAACCCTAAAAATAGTTGTTAAGAGAAAACCTAAGCCTGGCAAAGCCTCACTGGGAGTTGCCCCATACACAATTGCTAAGCTCAGCAGATGACATCTAGGGGGGGAAGATTTGCCTTTGAGAGTTAGTCTCCACCATCACCACTTTCACCCAAGATACTCCTTTACACTTGAGGTCTAAGTGGCTCAACCCCTTGTATGGATGTCCCTGGGAGACAGGTCACACTGAAATAGGCTGAAACAGACCTGTCAACAGAGCAGTTCACTCAGGCTTATAAAAATAAAGTACAACTGAAGCCAATACAACTTCCTTTTCAAGCATCTCTGAGCAAGGAAATGACTTGCCCAAGCAGGTTGGTGGCAGACACGAATGTGGAGAGGGGCTCTCTAGGCTGCATTCGAGCCGAACTCAAATGACATGCCCAAGTTGGCAACCAGACCTGGAAAGATCGTCTGCGTGTCGAGTCTAGCCCTCTGCAATCGCAGACAACCGTGTCATATAAAACCATTTAACTTTGCTAACTATGCTGCTCATCCCTCCAAACCTACCAGGAGTGTTTTCAGACCCTCTCTTGTCTACTGGTGTCGTCTTTGCTTTCCTTGCTAAAAGTCCCTAGGGCAGTGGGACCAATAAATACACATTCCACACTCAATCGGGAAAGCCCATCTGCCCCGAGAAAAGAAATAAATATAAAGACAAACCCTAGTGAGGCTGAGATCAGTAAGTATCAGAGCTGTCAGCTCTTCTGCTGGAAATGAGTTTTCTACTTGCATTTGCACTGAATGTCACCCACACACCAAAAAAGACACTGGTGCTTTGGCACAGG
The DNA here is from genome assembly GCA_013397555.1 of Urocynchramus pylzowi. NCBI lineage: Eukaryota > Metazoa > Chordata > Aves > Passeriformes > Fringillidae > Urocynchramus > Urocynchramus pylzowi. The sequence continues at coordinate 50,227 of VZRH01006792.1, forward strand.
TATGTATTATGTATTCTACACTTCGAGGAAAAACGTGGCTTTTTAAAGTATCTGGTTTGGAAGTTATTGGGAATTTGATTTGCTGCCCAAGAAAAAATACTTTTCCGGTTTAGCTTTTTAAAAAAATCAAATTAATTTTAGTGATGGGAGAGGAGCAGATACTTTTTAAGGGAAAGGTTAAAATAAAAAGATGCTGTCTCTGGGGATTTCCAGCTAGATGCAAAAAATTCTTTTTACTACTAAAAGGTAAAATGTTTGATCTATTCCTTGTTTAGTTGTCTCTCCCTCCTCACTTACTCAGGATGCTGAGCACCAGGTAAGCCCAGTCTGTGCCCTGACCTGGCCTGGCTCTGCAAAGCCCATGACAGTGTGCCTGACATGGCTGCACACCTCGTCCTCCCTGGCAGAGGCACTCACAACACTGGTTTTGCTCAGAATGCCCACATGCTGTTTCTAATAAAACCTGATCTCCTTCCTTTTGATGCAGATGACAGGAACTGGTCCTGGTTTAAGTCACCCAGCCAGAGAGCGCACACCACAACTGGCCCATGATAACTCTGGAACTGGAGAGAGGGACTCAGGAAGCAATAAATCAACTGAGTTATGACATCAGTGACAAAAGAATGGTTTCTCCTCCAGCAAGCCCTGCTGAAGGTCCTTGGTCTCTGAAGTCACTGTAGGGGCTGGGCTGGCAGGCCCCGCAGTGGAGCAGACGGTGTTTATTTGTCCTATATACACTCTAGAAACAACCAGTGCTGCTGTGGATGGTTTACATATAAGCCTAACAAATAGCATCAATAACACTGGAAAATTATTATATTGATAACATTTTGAGGCCCCACTGAAAGTTTGTATGTCACTACACTAGGAATATATAGCTTCCTAATAGGAACTGGTTCACTCCTAAATGGGAAGATCAGTGAAAAGTAACGGAGGCAGCCAGGGCAGAGAATGGTGGAAAGATGTCCAAGGTCACACAGCAGCTTGTTGGTTCACCTGTCCAAGTTCAGTGTGTTATTTGCTGCTCCTCACTAATCCCTCTACCATTATTCACACTGCAAAGGTATCTTTGAAGCCTCTAAAATACTATTTGACCATTAAATCACGTGATGGAGCAAAGGCAGTATCAGTGAGACTCAGAAAAGCCAGGACCAGTGTCTCAAAAAGCTACATCTGGTAGAAGCAGCCCCTCTTGCAAATGTGTTCCCAGAGGAGGTGCAAGCCTGGTGCTGGCTGGGAAACATCTGAACTTCTAATACATTTTGAGCAACCACATCCAACAAACATAATTTTTCACTACAGCCCCACAGTACTCCTATGAAGGAAGCACTGTGACAGCAGTAACTCATCACCCATTCACTGGGCAGGGAAAGGAGCTAGGACTCCAGGTTGCCAGGCACATTTTCTACTTGAATTACCTTCCTACCCTGATCAAGTAACAAGAAGCCCATCTAGTGCTGTGTGGCATCAGAGGCTTACCTGCACAGGGGTTCTGCAAACAGAATGAGGAATCTGACTAGGTGGAAACACTACAGAAGGGGCCCTGCACACAGACGCAGAGCTGCGTGGCTTCTAGAACTCAGGGCGATCCCCTCTGCACTCCCCTCACTGAAAACCTGAAGGGTCTGGGCCAGTGTAACACACCCTGGCCAGGCTGTACAGAGCATGGCTCCCTCCAGGGGCAAAGGCAAACAGACCATTTGTTCAACTTGTCTAGATTGTCTACAGACTCCAAAGCAAATAGCTAAGCATGCATCTTGTAAAAATGTCATGTCCCCTGTTTACAAGAGATTTCTCTGTGATATTTGCTCAGACCAAAGGTAAAGTCACACCAGCGAAACAAACAAGAAAGGAGAAGGAAGTCACACAAAGCAGTGAAGATTAAGGTCCCAATCTGCACTGGCAAATGGAGGCTGCTGGATACAGTCACGTCACCTCCCTCCCTCTCTTCATGCATCAAATTATTTGGGCTGAGGAAAGGAACCATTTTAACAAAGAGCCTCCCAGGGAAGCCTGGTCTCAGCCTGCAGTGTGTGATGTGATCTCTTGGCCACACAGGATTCTCTTGTGGAGCACAGAGGTTAGGATGTGTCTTGTCCACTCTGGAAGAGGCTATGGTGTGCAAATCTATGCACAGCACACCAGAGCTGGGAGCCCCTCCAATGTCCTGAACAGCTTTCAGAGGAGGGGATGGATGGTGCTGATCTCCTGGGAAAGATGGCAGCATCTGCAAGGGGGAGCTGACCAAAGGCTCTGCAGTTCAGGACTGCTTTGCATTTCTGCTGTTCCCATTACAGAGATTCTTCTGCCACTGGGAAGTGAGTGGTGGATTCTCCCCTTCAATCCTGTCTGCTCCACAGATAGTATAGGATAAATTGAAGATATATGACACCACAGAGAAATTTCCAAGGTGCCGTAAACCCGTGTGGATTATATGTTGGTTGAATGTTGGTGAGAAAAGAGGCATAAGGGGAAAGTGCTGTGATGTGGCAAATGGCAGATACACAATGTGTAACTGACCCCAGACAGAAGCAGTTCCATCATTTCAGGAACTCGTATATAAATAATATTAAAAGCAAGCACATGGGCAGATAGAGATGTAGAAGAGGCACCTCTATCCCTCAGGAACTGCTGGCTCCTGTCCATGGGATTTTCACAGAGCACTTCTATCTCATTAAAATCGTTTCTTCATGGGCCATGAAATGATTTTCCATGCATGGAAAAGGTTCGTAATGCTCTCAGCTCTGAGCAAAGGAACACACTGAGGACGGATGGCTTGGAGAAGTTGACATTATACCTGGCCCCAAACAGAAAAATGGAAGCAAGATCAAAGCCATCAACTCTGTGGTACCCTGAAGGGAGATGCTGAAAAAAACCAACCTCAGTGGCAGGATTTCGGATCACCAGGCAGGCATCACTTATCCAGCTCTGGCTGACACAGTCCAGAGAGCAGCTGCAGCTTGTTTCCCACAACAGAAGCCCCTCCCTTGCCTCGCCCTTTACCAGCATTTTAGGGTGAGCTCTCCCCAAGGAGGGAGCACACCCAGCTGCCTCAGCAGGGTGACAGCCTATCCTCCCTTTGGGGTGCACCTGGCTCTGAGCCCCCTGTGTGTCTCATTGGGCTGGGGGCTGGCAGTGTAGGACACAACCTGGGGCAGAGAGAGGGAGCTGCTCCACACTCAGAGCCTTTCTCCACCCCTTTCAGCCATCTCCACTACAGAGCCAAAGGCTGCTTTGCAGTGCCCTGGAGCTGCAAAGCTCTTGGGGCCAGAGCCTGGGCCTGGTCTTCAGCTTCTGATGTTCCAGGAGTTTTCAGCCATCTGGAAAAAGGAGTCTAAATGCTGCTTATTTAGAGAAGGCACAGGCTGGAGGAGTGTCTCTTCCCCACCCCCGACACAAAAGGAGGGTGCTGATGCTCACTCCCCTGTGCTGCTTGCCAGCCCCTTTCTTCCCCCCTTCCAGCTCTTTGCTCCCTCCTTCTCTCTTTTCCCTTTTGAGAGGGTTGGATCAAGAAACACAAACACTTCTGATCAGCTTGTAGTAAAAGAAGTACAGTATTTTAACTTCAAGAAACTTTGGAAAGGCTCGCACAAGGCTACAATTTGGCTTGCATTTCAAAAGCCAGGCTACAGAAAGTCCCCCTTGAGATACTGATACCTGGGTTACTTCTTCCCCCTCTTTGGCAGGAGGCTGCAGCACCAGAAAGTGTCAATTTACTCTCTCTCTGTTGGGCCAAGAACATCCCTGGTACAAATTTATTGCTCTTAATAGGGCTGGGCCTTTAATTCCTAGCACATACTTGTGAAGAATTTTGGCTTGTCACTGAGGGGTAGGAATTATTTTCCTCTCTACAGGTACAGGCAGGTCCTCCTTTTGCTGAGGGCTCTGCACATCCCGAAAAGAGCATTAATGCAGTGCTCCCATAAAGAGAATATTAAAACCCCATAAGCACCTGCTTGTGCTGAAAGCCAGCAGCAGAATGGCTGCTGTTCAGTACATGGGATTTTTTTCTTCTTCTTCCTTTCACCCATTTTATTGCTCTTCTAGTAGTTCAAGTGCTACTGTGGGATCAATCTGCTCCCAATCCCTTAGGGAATTAGACAATGGAGTAAAAGGTTCCTATAATGAAGACAGAGCACTTTTGCCATTAAAGTCACTAGCAGCTGAAACTAGGACTAAGGTTTCACAGCAGATTTTATGGCTTCTTCTCATTTGTAAAGGAATCTGGTTTAAATGCTTGTCATGCTCAGCTGACTGGGGTTCCTGTCATGCTATTCTGTGGACAGTGCTGATGTTCTCACTGCTGCAAAAGCCGCTGCTGGTGGTTCCCCATCACTTATGGGGCAAGTGGCCACCAACGATGGCAGCCCATTGAATGTTATTCCCTGAGAGAGGCTTGCTGATGACTGGAAGGAATCTCCCTCCTGCATTCCAGCTCACTCAGTGACTGTAGGGCAAATCTGGGCTGAATACAGATCTTTTAGCAAAAATCAACCTGAAGGAAAGCAAAGAGCAGAAATGAGCACAGTGCCAGCATGTGCCAGAAGTCCACACTGCTGGCATGTCCCTGACAGTGCATGTGGGAGAGATGAAGAGACCTCTCTAAGCAAATGCTCCTCTGCAGCCCAGAGGGCAGCCAGGCTGGCCAGGCCAGCAGCTCTGCTCACTGCTCTAACAAACAACACCTGAGAGCACAAACAACAGGGACTACTGAGGGATGCAATTCCCATAAGTACATCAGGCTACAGCTTCCCATGAAGACTACGTGGGTTCAACCAGCAGCAAACGGCTCTGATGCTGCAGCTCCTTCTGTAAGGGTTAATGTGTAATGTGTAATGTGCCCAGCCTGGCAGCAGATGCAGGTGCACATTACCAAGGCACCTTGAGGACTGTGTCCAATTCTGGCCCCTCAGTTTAGGAAGGACGTTGAGATGCTGGAGCGCATCCAGAGGAGGCAACGAGGCTGGTGAGGGGCTTGGAACATGAGCCCTGTGAGGAACGACTGAGGGAGCTGGGGGTGTTCAGCCTGGAGAAAAGGAGACTCAGAGGTGACCTTATCACTCTTTACAACTCCCTGAAAGGTGGCTGTTGTCAGGAGGGGGTTGGTCTCTTTCTCCAGACAGCAGCTGACAGAACAAGAGGACACAGTCTTTAGCTGAGGCAAGGGAAATATAGGTTGGATATTAGGAAAAAGTTTTTCTCAGAAAGGGTGATAAAGTGATAAAGTACTGGAATGATCTGCCATTCCAGGCAGGTGGTGGAGTCACCATCCCTGAATGTGTTTAAAAAAAGATTGGATATGGCACTCGGTGCCATGGTTTAGTTGAGATGTTAGGGCATGGGTTGGACTCAATGATCTTGAAGGTCTCTTCTGACCTAGGGATTCTGTGATTCTGTGTGATTCTGTAAACTTCATCCCAGTTTGCTGCAGATTCCCCTTTTGACATCCCCGTTCTCAATAATACTAGTAACTTTCTTGTTGTTACTCTGTGAAATCAGCACCATGAGCATACAGTGGCTTGCAAAATCAGGTGAAAGAGGGGATGTTGTTTCAGTCCCTCACATTTCTGAAATGTGAACAGGAGATGCAGATCGGTTTTCTTCTACAAGGAATAAAACCCAGATTCCATGATGAAAAATCCTCTTTGGATTTCAGCTAATGAGTGCCTCGGCTTCATCAGATCTACAAAGGAGGATTTGTGATGGTTGGAAAAGCCCAAGTAAGAACATATGAAAGAATGAAAAATGCTGAAAATTTAAATGTCTGCCTTTACCCTCCTATAAAACTCTTCTGTACTTGGCCATTATCAATCACTTGTGGGTAAGTATAATAAAAAAGGTCACTATTCTTACAAAAGAAAATTATGCTTACTGGAGGTCCCTAGTCCCCAGATCTGGGGGCTTGGCAGATCTGTCCCTTTCTCTAAAAATCCATTTCTGCTTTTTGTGACTCTGCATACCTAATGATGTTTTGAGTACATCTGAGAGTCTGCACAGACACTCAAAAAACCATTTGCCTGAGGCCTTCATTTCATGGGTACTATGTGAACTGGTCTCCAGATAGATGAGGTTGCAGAGGTTAAATAGCTAGTTACAGTACATAAAGTTTATATCCACTGTGACTAGATGAAGCTTTTCCCTTCTTTTAAGTGCCTTTCTCTTTATGGAAAAGAGAAAGACGACTGCAGCCACATCCCAGCTTTACAGCATAATCCTATTTTAATGGTAATAATATACAAAATCCTTCCTGCTTTACATCCAAACACCTGCACTGCACTTCTGTAGCAGTGAGAGATGCTGCTCAGCACGCAAGGGAGACTTGGTGCCTGCATCTTGACAATCTGTCTGACCTAACACCACTAACAGTCTTCTATTTCAGACTTCTAGTGAGATGAGCAAGGCTAAATGCAGTGGAGATCCAGAACCTGGCCCAAGAAATTGAGTTCTGCAGGTAATTTTTCCTTTTTTTAATCCATTGTGTACAGCAACAATGTCCTTCCTGCTGTGACTTAGTTTTCTACCAAATTTCATAGAGAAGGTATTTGGAAGATGGTTGATTGCATATTTCATTTCATAAAGTTAAGAATACTTCATGAAATAAAGAAAATACCATTGCTAGATGCTCCATGCTGGCCCTAATGGAGTTAAATAGTCCCAGGCAGGTAGTGCCATAATTTCTTTCTCCATCATGCCAGGAAATGCTGTCTCTAGTGCAAGCTGGGTACAACCCAGGAGGAATGATTCCTCCAGGGGCTCACTAGTTTGGTGACCTGTTCCTACCCACCATCTTGTCCTTATTTGCTCTAGGGCAGAAAGTGAGGAATTTTTAAATGACTCATGAGATTGTCAAATCTAATTTCAACCTTGATGCAGTCTGGAATTCCTACTAACCATCTTCAGCCATTTCCACCATGAAAAGTGGGGTTTTTTTGATCATGATCCCTCTGTACTCTGCCACAGGCATCTCCCAAAGTGGCTGTGCACTGGACCATTGCACGCTCTCCTCTGTAAATAGATGTGAGGAAGCAAAGAATTGTGAGGCAGGAAATGGCCACTTGGCCCAATGAGCCTGGCCCTTTAAGTTTATCTCAAATGCACCTCCTTGCTTTGTCTTTGCATCTGCAAATCTCCTTTCTCCTCATAAAAATGTCTAGCTGTCTCTTAAACCCATTCAAACTATTTGCTTAAGTGACCTAACTTGGCAGCAGCTCTACAGCGTTTGGGCAGGCCTGAGTGACATAATGCTGCCAGAATCCCCTGTTTATTTTTTACGTTGCCTGCAATCCTGCCATACTGGGCTAGGCTGTAGCAGATAAACAAGTCCTGTACAGCCCACAGGAACCATACATGGAAAACTCCAAGCTACCAGAAGTGGCAATGCTGACTCAGCATTCAAAATGCTTCCCATTAAATAACTCGGGAGCTGGCCTCTTTGAAGCTTGTGCTTATGGAAGAGCCATCTCTGGGTGGAGTTGTGAATTGGCTTCAGCCTGTGTTCAAGAACATATGGGAGAGTTCCTGCCACTCTCCCATCTAAACTCTCTTCACTTGGCCTATCGAAGCATCTCCTGTTCCCAGCTTGGCAGGTAGCTAATTTTAAACTTACGTACAATTAAGTAGTAAAGATTTTGTGAAGATCAGCTGGCTTTTCTGCTGCTTATAACTTTTCTTAGGAATGAAATTCATTTGCTTATTCTAACTCTAGATAAGCACTGCCATTTGGTTCACTCACTATGGTTCCTTCCACCCTGGTGGAAGACCAGCTTCACTCATCTGCTCAAACTTAGTGTAACTCTGCCTCCCACTGGAGTTTACAGTGGATGATTTGTTTCCCTGTATCTGTTCTTAAATTGCTGTTACTGGTGCTGCTGAACACACGCCACTCCACAAGAGGCAAGTTTCAATTGACGCAGCTGATGCTGTGTATTTATTCCTATCAATCCCACTCAGTGCTTTTCACACATTTTTGCTTGGCAGCACCCCCAGTTCCCTATGTGGGACTGTACACCTCATAGCACAGTGAACTCAAGCCAGGGAGCTTGTCATCACATTTTCCTAGCTACCTTTCCTGCATCCTGGGAAAGATCCCAATCTGAAAATCATAATCACAGAATAAACTTTATCAGAGGACATGGATCCTCATCCACATGCACCATTACATGTGTACCGATGGTTACACATAATGCCTAAAGCCTTAAAGTCACTGAAGTAAACACTGCAACATCCAGCCTTCATTCTTTTGTTGCACTTCATACTCTGGAACATGTTGTGAGCAGCCAATACTGTTCTTCTTCATCAGCTGCCTGAGCATTTGTCAGCTGAAATGCAGCAGTGGGAAGGCAGGAATAAAAAACCTCCAACTGTAACTTTCCATATACACTGTATTCTTAGGTTACAAAATAATCCTACATATTCATATAAATGTAGCCTCACTAAGGCAAAGCATCCTTGATATGAAAACTTATCTGCAATATTAGGATCTCTTCAGTTCTGGTTATTTTCAAGATTCTGTGAATGGTTGGCACATGGAAAAATCCCTCTGGTCTTGATATAAATCCCATTCTCATAAATTTGAAAATGCTCTTATTCCAGTTTTGCCAATAAGAACAGACTTTTAAAGCATGTAGAAACAGAGTCAGGTTTTTAATGAGCCTTTTTGCTCCTCTCTAATTACTTTTTGTAGCACTTTAAATGACAAGGTTCCTGATGTAACCCTTCTGCAATCTCTAAGAGACTATTGTGATTTGATTTTTTTGTTTAATATATTTTGAGCACTGATCATGTATTTTATATCCAATGTTGCTATCCATCGACAGGCATGTGCCAATTTGATTTTTCCTCCTGTTCTTGGGTGCACCCATGACTTTTAAGACAGGAGGCCAGATCCTGCTCTCCCTGGAAAGCTTAGTTCTAGCTCATTTAATTTGATCTGTAACAAAACTTATTTTCCATTTTCCCATCTGACTCCTTCAACTGTTTAAGGCCCCTATGTGTACTAGGTTGTGCTGACTTGTGATGATTTCTTCATCATCAGGCTGTGTACAGAATGTTCTGTATTCAGAGCAATATATGCAACAATGCAAAATACATTTCTCTGTCGAAGAGTAAATCCCAGTTTGTGAGAGACATTATTTGCCATAACATCAAGCTTTTCCCAGAAACTGCCTTTCATTTCACCCTGCATTTGCATTCACTTCACCCTGCCTCTTCCTCAGCCTGGCAAAGCTCGAATTCCCTGAGCAGCTTGATATCAGCTAATGCTATATCAATGGATGTCTAAACCCCATTTAACTGTGCATGGGGGGATATGAAAGCTCTCAAGAAGAGTAACAACACATAGCTGGGAGTCCACTGCCACAGGCCTGAGCAGCCCCAGCCTCCCCACATCTTTCCCACAGCTGGAGAGCTGCAGCTGGTGCCACCCCTTACACTCGGCCCAGCCATCCCAGGATGTGCCGCTGCTCCCCCATGTGCAGCTGTGGCTGCTGAGCCAACGGGGCAGCAGTGACCACCCCAACCGAGGCTCACACACTCTGCCAGCTCATTGCACTCAGACAGCTGGAGATTACACAGAGAACAAAAAGAAAGACAAACCTACAAGAGAAAATGGAAGAGAAGTCCCCAAGCAATGGCTGTGTTGGAGTATTGCTTCTCCTGTTTCCTCACCATCATTTTTCGCTTGCTTCTCTGTGTCTAAGTATTTTAAAGCAGAAATCTGATCTGCCCATTTGGGTTCAAAACAGGCCAAGTTCCTGCTGTAGCATTGCTTGTGCTTGGTATCCAAATCAGCACGGGATGGAGCCTTCCACTGCAGGGGATCTGAACACCTCTTGTTGATTTAAACATCTTGTCCACTTTCATGGAGAGCTGACTGTGGCTTCACATCCTGCACAACCCAACTGCCATGGGCTAAAAGCAAGGGACAGCCTGGGAGAAGGGAACAGCTTTCACAGAAGAGTTGGAAAATAAGAGAGGCCGACTGTGCCTGGTTGGTATATGCGTTTTTCCACTGATGCTGGCAGATAAATCACTGAGCTCTCATATCCCCACGGCAGGTGTGTACAGAGCAGCTGTTCTTTGGGCTCTGTTGCCCTGTAATGGCACATGTATGTTCTACCTACACCCCTGCCACAGCTGCTGTGAAATAAATCTCTTAACCCACTGGAAGGTGGATTCCCCCATTGTGTTATGGGGAGAGGTATTTTCATGGTAAGAGGATGGGAGGAAATAGGGCTTTGCAACCAGAAACATGCAGAACAATATTCAAAGTCACAGTCCTGTCTTGCCATCCAGATGTTTCCAGAGACACCAAACCACTGCATACCAAACTCAGGGCTTCTCATTCCCACCAGACAGACACTGCATGAGGAAAGGATATGTGCTCTGTTTAACCTCATTTATTCCTTAGCAACCGAAAGCTCCCTGTATTTTCCCATCTCGGGGGCTTATGTGTGGATCCCCATTCAGTGACATTCTCCCACCATGAATGATTAAGGAATCTGAATCTTTAAAAATTGCCAGATCCCATTTCTATTCCTAAATACAGCCCTATAGAGAGAGATAAGCCTGGGAGGCCAGGGGATTTTAGTTTATGATCCCTTTTTATGGGGCCAAGAAGCAGTGCTATGAAAAGGAGGTCTGGGGCTATTTCTTCCCTATGTGCCTGTGCTTTGCAGAGATTTATGCAAACATTTGTTTGTGCTTTACCTAGCTGTGCTGTGTTTGCTGGGAAAGCAGCTAGGGTCTTGTCGTGGGATGTATGGCCCAGACATGTGCCAGGTCTTGGAAGGTATGTTCAGCACTGGCCAGTGCTAATGGGAAGTGAGGATTAACATTTTAATCCCTGGTGTAGCTGTGCCACCATCACAGCCAAGGCAGTGGGCAACTACCTCAAGGTGGAATGAATTTCAAAATTGGTTTGAAAAGGCTCCTCCTGAGAGAGCTGCCCATAGCCTTGCTTTCCTATTTTGGGAATGAGAGGGATTTTGCCTCTCATTCATCAGTAAAATACTTTTATCCTAATGAGGGCAAGTGTGGAGTGGTAACTTTTTAGCAAGCTCTGTGCTGTGCAGGACTTTCTTTGGCTAATACAGCTCTTGAGGACAGGTTTATTTGTGTGGTTTACTTCACATACCTGCAATATTTTCTTTCCTGCACAGGGCTGAATGTACCTGTTTAAATTTATGCTCAGGACCAACTCAAAGATCAGTCACTACACATAAGATACGTAAGTTTCACTGTCTCATTACCTGTATGTTCCTGAGAGGAGGTGGGATGACAAACCAAGGAACAGGAGAGAACAGCCATGGAACATGGAATGCTCTTAGCAGTGCTGCTTGACCTTAGAACCTGCAGGCTTAGGGATAGGAGAGTATAACCAGCAGAGTCAGCAGCTGGAATTCAACTGCCCCAGCAGGAACTGAAAACAAATGAACAGACTAACTGAAATATACCTTTCCCCTGATCTCTCTCTGAATCAACACTGTGCTGTTTACAGTAGTGTATAATAATATTGAATCAAGATTTGCATGGGACAATTTCTGTGCCACAGCACATGATAACTCTGCAATAACTTCTTTTTTTCAGTGATGCAAAAACATTTACTTTAATGATAATGAAAATAAAGTCAGTAAAATCCCTTTGTCCTGTTGTTTTGATCAGATAAACCATATCTACCAACTGTTAGAAGGAGGATTAACTTGGGTTGACATTTTTTTTAATGTACTATGAGAAAAGCCCTGGGGCCAAAACATTTACAGGCCAGGTTTTAGTGTATGTTGATCTAATAGTTTCACTGAAGAAAATGTCTTTAGACCTGGCAGGTGTGTATTGGTTTTCATTACTTCAAGTGTCTACTAGCAAAGTTTTAATTAACACAGTTGTACACAAAATATTTTCAGTGATGCAAGAGTGAGGAACTCAGGAGCAGGACTCCTGGGCCCTCTTTGCAGTTGCTGACCTGGGCACAGTAGACAGGACTGTAGCAGTCTTGCCTGACTATCCCACGGCTCTCAAATTGGTAGGACAAGTTCTCCTACGATACCCAACTGTTCCTCACAGGTACTATTTGCAAGACCCCAGTCCTGCTGACAGGTACTGAAGAAATTGTCTGTGCTATGGACTAAAGGGAAATACAGGAACAAGGAGATGGACACACTTGGCTGAAGTCTCCCAGCAAGTCTGGGACAGAACCAGCACAGGCCCTCAGGTCTCCCTAGACTTATTCCTGTGACCTAACTATCCTGAGCTGGCCATTTGCCTCTCCCCATTCCACCTGGGGAGATGCCCACTTTTGAGAACTATGGAAGAAAAGGGAACAAGCTTAGCAAGCTGCTTGCCTACTACAAACATAACAGGAGAAAACACAGCATTTGCTTTGCCTCTTATCAGAGACGTTAGGCCACAAGAGATAAGGTTATTAGCAAAAACATAGCACTGGTGCTCTAGTCAGATAGCAGAGGAGATAGACCACTTATCTTATCAGCTCCTTTATAAAGTCTCCCTCACTGTTATTATAATTTTCTGATAATATTATATACAAAATTGATAGCATTTTATTTTTCCTGGACAGGTTCTTTTCACTTGCCCTTTTCTTAACAGGTTGTCTTTTTTCCTCCTTGAGTAAGCAGACTTTCCCTCTGAAGTCCTAAGTTTGGCTGCTCTGTTTTGCCTCTTTTAGATCCACTTTATCCCAGTTTCAGATTGTTTCAATTGCACTTCTTTTACAGTCCTTTGTCTTCTGTTGCCTCTCTTTCAACTGATTAGTTGAGATGATATATGAGAGCAGCAGAGATGCTGCTCTGGGTATAGGTTTTTGACAGTGACAACAGTAAATGGGATGATTTACACTTCATCCAAAACTCCACTCTTTGTATGATGAGCATCTATTTATCATGGATGACATAGGCCTTTTGTGTACTTGGGAAAGAGCAATTTCATGATTTAGCTGTGCATTTCCATGGGATCCCTCATTACTTTGTCCCTCTGCAGTATCCTGAATGTTATGTAAAGGTTTGCTTTTACTAAATTTAATGCAATCAAAAGAATCAGTGATCATCAAAGAGCTCTCTGGCTTGTAAAGGCAAGCTTCTTGAACAGTCCCGCTGTAGGCTCAGTTTTTGGACATCAAGGTTCACAACTTTAAGAATGTAAAAGCACCTTCATGCAGACAAAAATTAGGCCCTAAATTATGAACTGCTGATCCTATACCTCTAAAATTAGTGAGAGATTAGTCACAAGTTTCAAAGGGCACAGGGTCAGGCTCTACCAGAAAAACACAGTCACCCTGATTTATTGTGCACATTTTCACGGGACAGCCTTTGAGATGCGGCAAAGATCTCAACATGGCCAAATGAAATGGTATGTAGAACGCCCCTCCTCAGAACCATCTGTATGCTCCTTATTGTGTCCTGCAGTCAAGCTGAAAATTTGGGTCGTTACCATGCAGATTATAACTAATTTCATACATATGATTTTGAAAGAGATCACTTTACAGGGCCTTTGCACAGGGATTACTTGCAATCCTCCTTGAGGGGTGATCTCAAAAGTTTTTTCTCAGTATGATAGATTGATTTTTCTTTTGGCCATTTGTGATGATTAAAGCAGAGATCTTGACAGGTCCTCCTACAAAGGGTCAAGTCCTGCTCCTGGAAAGATGGGAGTTGGCATCTGGTAGCCTGAAACTGGGACAGGCATTTTAAAAGCCAAACACTTGGCCAGGCATTAATTCAGACTGTCTGGAGGGGACGACGTTCATCTGCACGTGTGGTTTTCATATGCATCGTTTCCAGGAGTTGTCCTTTCTAGAATAACATAAATCTCTGAATGATGCTGTTTGGCTGCCCTAAGAGCACCTCAGTGCAGCAGCGCATGTTGTCTTAAAAAATTTCTAATTCCTTCCTTTCTGTGGTGTTATAAAGCCTTGTGTACGGTCTGGCAATGGGCCTCAGCCTTGGAGCCTGGCAAGAGGCTGCACTATTGTGCTCCTTAGGAGATCAACAGCTGGGCACACCGTTGTGTTTTCTGAATCTTCATCAGTATCTGCTGCAAGGTTTTTCTTCTGTGATATCCAGATACGTTTAAGAGCATGTGTGAGTCCTATACTCATGGCAAACTTTACATTAACTGAAAAACACAGAGCAAGCTTTTTTTTTTTTTTCTATGTCAACTGAGTTTTTCATGTATAAATCAAGAAAGGGTCAGGCCCTGCCCAAGAGCAGAGCTGGGCTATTCTGTTGCACTGACTGCAGTGCCCAACCACGCACTTTGCAATCCAGCCTGCTTCCTTTTCATTCCAGAATAACCATGCAGCCCTCAAAAGCTTGACTTTGTCAGTGGACGTGGTTTCTCCATAAAAGCTGGCATGGTTTGTGATGTATAATACTGGATCATTTTGTCTGTGTTTCATATGAAGGGCTTATTTATTAATAACTGTCAAAAAGAGTGTACATGCTTAAATGCATTTTATACCTATAAATAGGGTATATTATGAATGGGTATGACCAGATGAGAGGAAGTTGTCACAGAATGTTTTGGAGGGCCTCTTCAACGCTACTGCAATCACTAACCATCAACTGCCTGATCTGTCATTTAGTAACAACTTACTTTGTATGGGTAAGGGGAAAACACAAAATACAACTGGATTTTCTTTTTGGTGGTAATCTTGCAGTCTGAGCAATCATCTATTCTAACTTGCTGGATTCCCTCAAAGATCCCAAGACACACAAATAGGAACAACTCTGACCTGTTTCCATTTTCACAGCCCAAATCACAACCCTGCAGCAAAATAAGTCTGAAACACCAAGCAATTTGGGGGCCTTTTTCAGATACAAACAGAAATCCAGATAACCTGGAACACATAGGTCAAAACTGACTCATTCAATTTACAGACAGGTCTGAGACAATCATACATTTCCTGGTTTAAAAGTGTAAGTAGACTGTGAAGTGACATCTGAAGAAGACATCTGAAGTACAGATCAAGTCCTTTAACTGTCAAAAGTATTTATTTACTGATAGTGATGCAACATTAAAGTTTCTTAATACAAACTGAACTACAGATCTCTTTTCACTGAACAAAACAGTAGGAGAGGGAAGCAGTGTGGCACTATTTGGTGGAAGAAGAAGCCATCAGCAGTGGGTGCTCAAGGGCCTGCCAGGCCAGCTGCCTTCTCTATGGAGCAAAGGAGCTGAGGGTCTTGGTGTGAAAACACGCCCACACAATCCCTGTGAGTCTGTGGTATTTTGGTCTCTAGTGAAAGCTGAATCGCTTTGACTCAGCTGCAGAAGCACTTAGGAGTTGTGTGGGAGTCCCCCAGAACACATAACAAATCATGGAGTAACAAAGGGAATTAAAAGGTAGTAATATGATACACTATTTAAGAACATGGATTAAATATTGAATTAAGCCCTACTCCCCATTCAGCCTACAGCCAGTCTCTTTGCTATAAAATGGCATTGAGGGCCAAATTCTGCTCCTGCTTTAATGGGAATGAGGAGGAATTGCTATGGAGTTATGTCAGAACAAGCCTGAGATGGCGAGAGGAGCCTGAAGCCAGGGCAGCAATGTGGTCAGGGCATGCCCAGGAGGGGATGGGGTGGACGGAGCTCCTGACACAGTTGTCAGTGTAGGCAGACAGGCCCTAATTGGTCTGATCTGATTACTTTTTCCAAAAGCTTTGAACTTTGCACAGGATGCCTTGGGCCTGCCTGCAGGAGCCCTGCTCTGGTGGGGAATTAGCACAATGGCTGGGCTGACCTCCCCCCACCCCAATTGAATTTTATTATCTAACGGGCAATGGCTGGTGATGAACGACTGACAGGTGTGATCAGCTGATGGGAATGGCTGGGGATGGTACACATGCACTGCTATTTTACCAGACTATATTATGTTCTGCAGTGGGCAAAGGATAAAGCTTGTAAAACATTTGTTTTAAGTCTTAAAATATCAAATTCCTCATAACTATGGGCTTCCTAAAACTGGCCCTGGTAATTACAAGTGTTGAGCCATGAATAATTTCACGCTAGGAGGTGCATTAATTTTAACCTCCTCCCTCCTCCTCCTCCAGACATTGTGAAAGCACATTACCAGTGAGGACAAGTTTATGATCTTATCCAGGACAACTGGTGCAATAATATGAAATGAAAACCAAGACAAAAATGTCATTGTCTGCACACACTGTACAAAGGGATCCTGCAGAAAGCTCCCTTTGCAGCCTGAGACCAACAGTGCTCCAAAGGTGTGAGCAAGATTTGTGGAACCTTTCCAAGCACAAGGCTCAGACCCTGTCAGATCTGACTGTCATCAGCCTGGTGTCTAGGGATTGTTTCAAGGAACGGGGAGGAGTTTTGACATCCCTGTGTTTTGACTGTCCCTATGAAGGTTTTTATTTTTTAAAAAAAAAAAAAAATCAAAATTTTGAAATCTTCAACTGTGCTTGCACAAAAATCCACTGAGACCTGGGACCACAGTTGTTCCCAATGTAGCATGCTTGGTCCCAAAACAATCACCTGCAGTCTGGAGTACTTGGGTTTCTAATCTCACTGTCATTAAGTTCAAGGCAGTGCATAAGGATGTATTTGTCAAGCCCTCCCTCCTTAACATCTACGTTTCTGTCTGATCACATTTACGACAGCAACCCCAGAGTTTCACAACTCACTCAGAAGTTACACCTCAGTCAGAGAGGAAACAGGCAAGTCTGGCTGGAGGAAAGATCAGAGATTTCTATCTTGGGCAGGGCACCCCACAGAGTATTTGCCATTCAGGCTGTGTTGAGACTGCATTGTCAACACTATCCTCAAGAAGGATGTATAATACAGATGTTAAACACCAATTATCCCACTAAAGATCAGGCAAAGTTAAATAATGGCAAGGGTGTGATGCTTAACATTGAACAAATTAGGCATGATATTCTCTGCTTAAGGTTCCCAGGTGCCCCTGTGGTAGCTCTCCCTCACCTTGTACTACATCAGATTGTGTGTGCTGTTACAGCAATGCCGGGTTGCAAAGTATAAAATTGTCTTGATGCAGATTTGAAAGCCTTGGGGTTTGCTTCACAAACTCGGTGGTAACATACTGACAATGTCATTCTCAGTTGCTTCTCAGTCCCTTTAGACTGAGCCAAATACCTTGAGCTAAATATATAGGCAGTCCTGGTTTAAGTCAAGACATCACAATCCACAGGTCATTAACGGTGTTGGGCTGCACAAGGTAGAATTTAATTTCTATGTCTCCTCTATGATCCTGAAAAATAAAATATTTGGGCACATTAATGATTGTGCCCCTTTTGTCCTTTACAACAGCACAACAACACTGAAGCCAGCTATAGGCTATTTTCTTGAAATTCTTCATGCTTCCTTTTTACTCTTTGAGAAAAATGTATCAGTGTGTCACTACTACTAGGATGAAATTTTCCTCTGGAAATCAAAGCACAACGAACACTCTTTATCAGTTTCCCCATTCTCTTCAGAAATCTGTGGTAGCAGATGCCTTAAACTCTCTCGTGGGTGAAGGGGAAAGGTTGGATTACTGAAAAAACAAGGCTGGCCTCAGAGTGTGGAGGAGGCATTAGGAACTGCTTAGGATCTCAAACCTGCAACACCTTGAACCCATCACCAGCCAGAGCCATGATGGATGGGAGAGGATAAAGGGCAGTCTAGCTGACCCATGATGCCTTCCAGTGCCCTCCAAGAAACAAGAAGAAAAGAGATTCTTATCACTCTGTGAAAGAACAGAGGGGAAAATTATCATTAAAATGCCTTCCTAATAAAACTAACAAACAGAAACTTTTTTTTCTTTCAAACTCCATTCTCTTATCCCTTCCCTACAAGCTTCAAGATGGCCATGACTTGAAGAATTTTAGTCTTTGAGTGAACCTTTCCTAAGAAGAGGTCACATCCTTCTGCTTAGACTTTAGCTTTGTTAGACAGTCTTCTTTGAAAACCTCAAGAAAATAAATAATTTTGTGTATATTTTTACAGTCATCAGTGCATCAAATCACTATGTAGAATTATGGCAATATACAGAATTAATATAAGTAATATAATTATGTATTTGTGGATGTGAATTCACATCTCACATCATCTGCCAGAGAATCACTGATGAAACATTAATGAGTCACTTTATTTTTCTGTTTGCTTTAGGTCTGGGAATTTTGCTGTCTCTTTGTAAAGTGCTCTAGGATGACGTCATGTAGTGGAGAAGTTAGGTGTGTTATGGAACTGAAGCAATTACAAATCTTGTAGCAAAGAATTTATAGCACAAAGCTGGCCATTGGAACATAATTTCCTGTGATTGCTTCCCCATAGATATTTGCAGCCATGCATGTTTGTGCCTCTCCCAGCCAGCCAAAGAGATTAGGAATCTCATCATTGGAATCTCTCAAAGAGAGCTCATGGGAATCTTTAGGAGTCAGATCTCCCCAAAAGTGGCATGATGCTGCCATACATCGTATCTTCCTGGTGGTCATAGGGGCTGGTAGGACAAGGCTGCAAAGTTGAGTGGATGTCAGGTTCAGTGTCCAGCTGCAGGGGCACCTTGCAGGACTTGAAATTCTGGAATCAAGAAATGACCTGTGGAAATTCACTTGTTACAGCCCAACACTCTACCCATACACTCTCCACAGACAGCTGGGGAATAGAATCTCTTTTTTCCCTGTTCCCTGAAAGCTGCATATAGGATTTGGAGCAGGAGGGCGTGGAAACCATTTTTAAAAGTTAATACTAGGATTCTGAGTATTTTGGGGAATCATACGTATCTCTGATTCTTTTCTGAATCCTGTGGGGCAAGTCTCAAGCCCAGAAACTGCTTAACAGCCAGTGCTGAACCTGTGTCAGGCAGCAGGAATAGTATCATAGACACTGTTACTTTCTTTTGGCTATGGAGCTAGAAATGTTTCCCAAAAGCTACTGTGATGTTGTGTCCCAGGCTTTGCCTACCATGGGACATTGCACTACCTCCAAGGAACTGGTTTTGGATGTGAAAAAAAATTCATAGTTACACAGACACGCTGGCAAAAGACTTTTCAGTGTAACTAAACCATCAAAACCAGGCTCTTTGGCCTCTGTGCTGTCCATCATCCAGCGCCTTGGCCCAGGCATGACAGCCCCTCTACCTGGGAGAGCTGCTCCAGTGAGGCAGGGCAGAGGGGCTGACATCAGACACTAGAAAGATGTGTGATTTAATGAGTGCCATGCACCACGTGACTCAGGCCTTTAAAACAGCCTTGCTGCTGAGTGCCCGACGTACTGAACCGCCCCAGATCTCTTGTAAATCTTGTCTCTTCTCCTCCAGAGCCTGCTAAGTTCCCATGATCACTGAAGGAACACGGGTAGTTTGGAACCTTTCTGCATTCAGGGTTTATTCCTAATCCTTTTGGTTTCTATCTCACAATGACACAGCTTGAATCCCCCAAACATTCCAGTAATTCCTCCCTTTTGAGCAGGCAGCCGAGGCGCTTCCTTGGCAAGCAGGCATCCCACATTCCTGGACTTGATTCCCAAGCTGTCTTGCCCACTCTTCAGGAATGGCTCCCTGCAGGGACTTATTTCCTTAAGGATGAGAGGTTTTCATACCCTGGCAAGCTTCCCACTTCCTATCATCACATGTATCCTGTGCAAAGAGGGAGCAGAGAAGTGCAGGTTTCTTTTCGGTTGTTTTGAGTGCCCAGACACCTCAGGATGACAAGCAGGTGCTTGCAGAGTGTGTGGTCCCTTGCTCCAAGCTGGGACACTGCTGGAGGGTTGCTAGGGGTCCTAGGGAAAACCCTGCCTGAGCTGTGACAAAGAACAGGGAAGAGCTTTTCAGATGTGACACATTAAACTCGGGGAGAGGTGCTGAGAGGTGCTCCCAGGTTTGTGGCAGAGACCAGCTCCCAGCAGTTACCAGCACTGACAAAGCTGATGCACGAGAGCTCTGCTGCTACGTGAGGATATCTCAGTTTCTAAGCATCTTTCTACCTCAAGCTCAGGTGAGAGTGTCTGAACATTAAGTTTTGCTCTACAAACAGTCACCAAAGGGTATCTGGGCTGAATTCACCAATCTCTGTGTTGTCTTGCCTTCTACCTTGGTGCCTGCATGTGCAGTCCAGCACAGCAGCACTTCACATTTCATCATCTCCCCAGGCCTCTCCCTGACTGCCCAGAACTGTGCTGCTCACCTGCTCACTCACACAGCCCCTCTCCTCTCCTCTCTCCAGTTAGCTGAGACCTGTGAAATACCCTCTCATTGGGGCTCTAGCCACTACTCTCGTTATGAGCCAAAGGAGCCTGCAAGGAACAGGATTTTTTTCAGGCTTGTTTTCCAACACAGATGCACAGAGGAGTATACAAGTTCAACACAAGTTATTGGGCCACCAGCTGACAGGCTGCATAATTTATTTTCTGCCTCCAAATACTGTTAGCTACTTCTTTTCTCATTTGCTGTCCATCATTGGGCTCCCAGGGGTGATGCCAGCATTTAAATATATTTCAGTATGAATTCTAGTTATTTAGGAAAGAAAGAAATTCCTTCCCATTACAGAGAGGCTTGGTGTTAATGTGATGGAGGCTCTGCTTAACTCCTGTTCTACCAACCTTCCTCTACAGGAAGCATTTCTGCCCGTTCCACACGAGGTGGAACGTGCGTGTTCAAGCAGCGGAGCCGCAGGTACAGCCCAGCAGTCCGCGGCACAGCCGCGCTCCAGCCCTGTCCCCGCTCCAGCCCTTTCCCTGCTCCAGCGCTGTCCCTGCTGCAGTCCTGTCCCTGTTCCAGCGCTGTTCCCGCACCGGCGCTGTCCCCGCTCCAGCCCTGTCCCCGCTCCAGCCCTTTCCCTGAACAAGTGGGCTCACCTCCGTCGGTGCCCGGGCGCCCGGGGCGGCCGCAGCGCAGCGCAGGAGACACCTGGCGGCGAGCCCTGTGACTACACCGGCTGCCAGAGTCCCGCCCCGCTCCAGCCCCTCTGACCCGAGAGCGCCCGGCCAAGGCCGAAGAGCAGAACACAGACAACCCCGGGACAGCCTTCTGTTCTGCACAGATAGGGTGTAAAAGTAGTTTTCCTTCTTAACGCTGACAAAAGGAGATGATGCAGGACACTGCGTCACAGCGGAGGAGTTCTCCTGTGGACAACAGGCCACGCAGATTTGTACTCTATCACTATGCATCTGGCCAAAACCCTGGGACCTGCAATTTTTTTCCCAAAAGGGCTGAGGTGATTACCCACTATGTGGCCAGAGAAAGAGCCTACTTGCTGCCTGCTGGCCGTGTGTGCATGTCTGTGGCAGAGCTGAATTTTCCTGTGAAAATGAGAGGCTGGCAGCCTACACTTCTGATGCTCAGGCACTGTTGGAAGTTTGCTCTACTTAGGGGCTTTGTTTTCCTTGACTTGAAAACAAAGTAGTAATATATGACCTGCAAGGGTGTCATTATCATAGCAGAGATCTTGGAGGTCTTTGGAAGAGAAGTGCTGGAGAAATGCAACCTATTAAAAATGCAGTTTTCTCCTTGCCAATTCTATTCCGCTTCAAGGAAAGGGGCTTTTGCAATGACAGCTGGGATGAGCTGGTTTTGACAAGTCAGAGTATGCAGGTATTGATGGAAGTTTTAAGTGAAACATGACTAAAAGACTACATGGCTTACAGTGCTTTTGCCTTCCATGCCCAAGTGCTTCACCTTTCCTAGAAACAATCAAGGCAGTGAGCACTGAAGTGTCAAGAATCCATACTTGATTTCAGCAGGGTAGCAGCAAGTCCAGAAAAGCACAATTGTCCAGACAAGTTTTTCAGTATATTCTCCCACTGGGCTTCTTGCTGGACAGCCTGGAACTGAGCCAGCCGTGTCCTGGTTTATAATCTCTGCTCTTGTAACTCATTATAGTTCTCAGGTAGTAAACTTCCCACAAGTTCACTATTTTCACACCTACTTGCCACTTTCTAGAATGAATTTTTTTTCCTGCTAAAAATTCTTCTGATTTTATTTTAATTTTACACTGAGGGTGGGATTATCCTTCAAGGGTGACTGCCACCCACACCTCCTTGGGAACTGCCCAATGCTGCCCAGGGCCAGCTGAAAGGCCAAAGCTGCATGTGTATATTTTCTCTGCAGTGCTTTGGGGAATGCTGCCTAGACTGGGGGCTCAGGCAGACTCTGCCTCCCAGAGCAGGGGAGAGGAGAGTGAGTGCACCTCACCCCTCCTGACGTGCTGTAAAAGCTACACCGGATGCACCAGCTGGTCTCAGGGCTCTGCTGGCAAGTGCTGGCATGCACTTCAGCCTGCTCATGTGTGTGGGGGAAAGCATCAGGAAGGTCTCCTGATTTTACAGAATCAGATCACATCTGGGGCCACAACCTGTTCCAGTAGAGTTAAGGCAGAAGAGAAAGGAGATTTTGCCAATGTGTTAACTTTTAATTAAATCTTAATGCCTTAATTAAAGCAAGGAGGGCTTAATTAAGGACTTAGCTAAAATTTAATACTTTAATGGGACTAAAGACTTTAATTTATCACTGAGCTGAAAAAGAAAAAAAGCATTAGGGCTCACTCTGAGATGCACATACACACACCAGCCAATTATGAAAGAATCCTGGGGTATCAGGTTCATCCATCACAGCATGCTGTGCACAAGGGCGAATCTGTGGTTGTTCACATTTTCACGTTACCTGCCTAAAGCATAAGCATAACTTGAGATGATTGTATTAAAAGGTACATGGTACCTTTGTCTCTTTCTAAAGACTCTTTTCTGAGCTGATGGAGCCCTTCCTCTGGGCTGTCCCAATTCATAATGCTGCAGCAGCTCAGGGATGAGGCTGGAGGGGTCCTGGTGCACCTGCAAATGCCCAGGCTCTGAGCCCATGAGCTGCTGCTTTGGGGTGGTGTGTGATTTGAAGATGCCCCATCACTGGCACATGGCCCACAGCTCTGAGGACTGGACAGTCCTGCCCAGCATTACTGTGGTGACAGGATTGCTGCAAGGCATTTGGCTGGCTTTTAAAGGCTGAGTTTTCACAGAGCTCAGAGCTCAGCACCTCCCATCCTCCTCAGATGGGATGTTTGTCAATATTTCTTGTGCGTGGGAAATATGAATACAAGCAACTACATCTCACTTTCAGCTTTTCAAGTGTGATGTTCTTACACTGTAACACCTGTACCTCACAAATAAGTGGGTTTTAAGGTGCTTCTGATTACAGTTTCTGAAAGATTCCCTACATGCACTGGTCTTTCAAAGGAATCATTTCCAACCATGTGACTTTCCAAGTTCATAATCCAGTACACCAATTAATACAGTTACCTAGAGAGGAATCAGGACTAATGACAAGCACAGAAAATCTACCCTTTTACATTTTTTTACATTGTGGTTTTTCCCTGTAACATTTTCTGCAACTGATCTTGAAAATCTTCTGAAAGGTCAGGAGGTATCATTGTGATTTTACCAGCAGAGAAGTTGAGGTATGGATGGGGCAGTAAATGACTAATCCAAGATCAGACAGTGACCTCACAGATATTTTGAAGACACTTCCCCATCAGGCAGTGTGCAGCTGCACTCCTTTGAAGGGAATTGGAGCTTAAATAGAACCTTAGGCTGAGAAAACTTAGCCCTTCTCCTGGGTGTAATGTGATACTATGTGGGGCTTGGCATTTTGGTCAGACTGTCATTTCTTCAAACAGAAATCTGCCCAGCCTCTGGAGAAAGGACACATATGTTTCCTATAACAAGACTGTACGTTATTTTTTATATGCATAGGAAGGCTGTAATATCTGAGAAGACTCATTACGTGCTAACCATTCATATCTGCAATTCTCTGTGGAGTCACATAGGCCTAATACATTAACTGCATCAGACACACGGAGGGCCAAAGCTTCATCTCTGTCCAAGGAGCGCAGTGCACAGCGCAGCAGGACCGGCGGGTCAGGATGCAGAGACCTCTCTCTGTTTCTCTACCAGCCTTCATTAGGAGCAGAGCGGTCCCCAGGAACCTCAGCAACACTTAGGGCAGTTATTCACTGCCAAAGGTGGGAGCACAGCTGGGAGCAATGGGACAGGGTGTGAGGGTGCGTGTAGCCCAGACACATCCCCTGGGCTGATTTGCTACAGGGACACCAACATACAGGAACTTTCAGGAGCTCTGGGTGACTTTGCTACCCCCAGGATGTGCATATCCATGTGCAAAGTAGAGATAGTGTTAGGGGGTGCAAATGTAAAATACTCCCCAAATCACATTAGCCATTTCTCCCATAAATCAAGATGATGTGCTGGGTTCCGCCTGCTTGCAATCCTCCCCAGGATGTGAGGAGAGCCACTCTCCTAGCACACCCTCGTATGCGTGCTCAGCCTGTGGAGGCAGATGGGGTGAGGGGTTGGGGACATGCCCTATGCACTAGCAGTAATTATTCTACTTTGATTCTTGCTCATCTCTGGCCCATGAAATCAAGGCCAAACTTTGGAGTGTGTGTGGGGGTGAAGAGATGGAAGCCGGGCCCAAACTGCCTTAACTGGTTCCACAGAGCTGCTGCTTTCCGCAGCGAGCAAGCCAGAACAATGTCATCTCAATACCCCGTGCTAATCTGGGGGAAACTGAGCGTGACCAACTTCACGCATGACAGCTTGGAAGCCAAGCATGGGAGGTCAGCACCAGCCTCGCTCAGAGCTCCCTCGCAGTCGTCTTGGAGAGATGAGGCACACGGACAGGCACATCCCAGCGCCCCGTCACCCTCAGCATGCAGTGCCACAGAGCTTGGCCATTGCTCTGAGACCCCAGTCCCTGTGCCGACAGCCTCAACTTCCAGGGTCTCAGCTACCCACCAACGAGAAAGGCTGGTGCACGTTTTAGGTGTGCTGTCATTAACAAATGAGGCACAGCGCTTGATTAATTCCACAGGTTTCTTCCATTAGGAGCCACTACATCATTGCTACGCGAGAGCCTTCCTCCCCTCAGCGCTGACCTTCCTCCCACAGCTCGCCCATTTCCCTTGGCTGTGGAAGTTATTACAGACTGGTTATTTGAAAGACCTGGAAACCGGGGCAGCCGCTGCTTCCTTTCATCTCCAGCTCTGCTGCTCCTCACTCCTTGGCAGTTTGGAAGGATGGTGGAAGTAATTAATGGCTGGGGAGTGGAGGAGGAGGTGCTCCTAAGAGGGGAGTCAAAAATTCCTTTTGACAATGACCACATGTCTGAGGCTTGGCTACTAGTTCACCTGACAGCAATAAGGGCCTAATAGTCATTAGTCACCACTGCAGACACGCTCTATGCACTTCTCCATACTCTTTTTTTTCCATGATGAAGGCTGAAAGTAAACCAGCATCAACCACCCTGATGCTTTCAACAAACTTTTGTCACCTTGCAGGGAAAGACTGGGGAACTGATGGCTCAGAGAGCTTTGTCAGCATCCCCAGCCACAGACAGGGAAGGATCTTCAAGCACAGAAATAAAGCAAATAAAAAAAGATTTTAAATGTCAACTAAAATCCACCAGGAAACAAGACAGCTGAGAAGGGACAGAGAATACCCATAGGGAATTCAGGCTGATCAATAAGGAAAGTTTTTGTGACCTCATTCCGTGTGACCTGCAGCTCCCAGTTTACTCTTCCTGTCTCTCTTCCTCAGCCGTCTCTCCCCTACCACCCTGCCTTTAATTTCTCTCTGCACCTGACCCTGGGTTATCTAAGGGCTTGCATTCAAAGAACTTTGTTTCTGTGGTGCAAGAAACAGGCATAAAAATACAGTGGTCATACCATAGCCAAAAAAGCAAGTGGAGAGCTTGGCTCTGCAGCACTGTGCTTAGGGCAGTAGAGAGCAAGGGTCAGCCCCCAGTCCCTGCCTCCCAGCCCCATGCCTGCCCAGGCTGACATGCTGAGGCCAGGAACCTGTGTGCTGTTCTCCCTGCTGCCTTTCCCACCCGCTCACACATGATAATATCTGAGGTTTTGGCTCAGAGTCACCTGTAATTAGAACAAAACTGGCAAATTTCTGATGTTAAACTTCAGATAAAATTGGTTGTGAATGAAAAAATAAAAAAGAACGAGTGTTTTAAAGTGGAAATGATATATCTGAGAGCTGATCAGGATCCAGAAGAGCGATGCAGGAATGCTAATGCTCCTCCGTGGAGGATTTGGAGATTACGTTTTGGACTGAGTGCAAAACCAAAACATTTTGAAATGCAGGCAGGAAGGGAGTGCGGCTCTGGATCTTGGCAGCCAGCTGCTTACCAAACTGTCCCACAGCCACAAGTCACGGGGACTCCCTCAGGCTCTGAGCCTGTCCTAGACCTACTGACCGCAAGGCCAGCGGCTGAGGTACAGACCCGGCACCTGAGCTGTGCCCACCCCTCGGCTTGGCATTGTCCCCCAGGTGTGCTAGCAAGAACAAGTGGGCTCACTGTCAGAGCTCTGCAGAGATCCCTGCCTGATCAAGTACAGCCTCCCCTGTCATGGAGCTGCTTCACAGTGTCAGCTGGATTTTGGACTCTGAAAAGCCTTCTGGAGCAAAGGCTGCAGCTTTGCTTTTCTGAGAATTCTTCAGTTTTTCTACTTTATAACCCAGCACTCTGCATCCCCTATCCCCCTGTACCCCTGCCAGACAAATTAATCCTGCCATTCCCATTTTTCAACGGGAAAACAGGGGCATAACAAATCACAGTAGTTGGCCCAGGGCCAGACAGAAGATCTGACCTATTGAATCCAGGTCACGCAGTTCTTCAACCAGGGCCTTAATTGCAAGATCATCAATTCCTCCATCCACAGCTGTCCAAGACAAGACTTTTTTCTCAGAAAAGTAGGTAAAAGTCTCTTTGGGCTCAGCTGCCTTTCATAAGTATCTTTGCCAAGCTTTTCTGCCCCATTTAAGAGGGTTCAGGCATGGTTTATAGAATATCAGATGGAGAGCTCCGAGATAAAGTCCTTTCTTTTTGTAATGCTCAATACAGTGCGTGATTTGGCTGCAGAGGAAAAGCGTTCTCCTCTTTGCCTGACCTAGACATCAGTCATCATAGGTAATTGTCATACCACAGAGAGAAGAGCAGATCATTTCACTGGTGGAGCAGCCATGCTGCTTTTGAGGAAAACTGCAGTCTCCAAGGAAAGCCGCAACAGGCTTGATTGGCGCCCAGCTGCCATGCAGAAGTTAAACCAGATGACCTGTGTCAGCCCAGTGGAAGGCAAATGCATGGTAGCTGCTCCAAAAGCCTCTCTGCCCCTAGATTTGTCACTGACTGCATTGTTATCTGCAAGGGGGCAGAATCTAATCAGAAACACATTTTTGAGTGAAGGACTGACCTCTGCAGTATCACCAGGAATTTCTGAGGCAGTACAGCTGTGCAAGTGCCTTCCCATCTCTGTGAGGCAAAGTCATGCCCATTTTCATTTCAGTGCTCCAGGTTCTCATATGGTGCTGAGCAGCATTTCTTTCCATCTTAAATCCATCACTGTGTTTGAAATACAGCTGTGGAGCACTGAGATGTTTCAGAAGATGGCAACAAGTCAGAGAGGATCAACTGAAAGAATCAAAGACTCTTAAAAGAACCTTTGCCTCTCCCAGCATTTCACCATGGTATTTCTATACAGTGTTCAATAGTATGTGTTTGGCCACTCACCACTTGTCTTCCACAAAAGCACCTCATCTTGATTTGAAGAAGCAAGAAACACAAAAATGTACACAAAAGCTTGTTCTAATGATTAATTATTCTCATTCTCTTTGAAAAGGGAGGGGAAGTGCCTAATTCTGTAATTATTTGGCTTCACCTTTCAGCCAATTTCTTGCTCTGCCTTTCCACTCAGATTAAACAGTGTTTAGTTCTTGGTATTTTCCTTTTGAAAAGTTGCTCATCTACTGTAGCCAAGTCACCTCTCAGACTTCATTTTGGAAAGTCAGATGAGTTGAGCTGTTTAAATATTTTACACTGTTTAGCTTGAAATTGTTTGTGATGCTCCTTGTCCCTTGCTCTTCCCCCGCCTCAATTTTTAATAGTGTGGAGCTAACCCCTAATACGGGCTATAGAGGAAGTCCTAGCATCAGTCCCACCAGTGTAGCCCAGTGTCAGATTCCCCTACTTACTGTTGCATCCTGATCCCTTTTCAGAGCCTAAAAATCTGGTCTAGGGGGGAACCCTAAGACCATCCAAGGACACAGTTCCCACTCCAAAACTATTCTTGTGAAGGGAAAAACTCTCTCTGAGGTCAGGTATACAAGAGCTGTGAAGACTCTGGGCTTGGTCTCCAACAGGAGCAATAGATGAAATTCTACAGAAGCTAATTAACAGCCTCAAAATGTAATTCATTTCCTGCAGGGCATTTTATTAATACCCCTTGAACAGCCACATTCTCAGAAATGTACAGCGCCCACAGGTGCTCAGCACTGGAGACCTCTGAAAGCCGGCCCCAGTGCTCAGTCTGGAGGGTGCTGAACACCTTCACATTCCTGAGCACTGCACACCCTCCATGAAGCCTCCCTAAATGCACCGAATTCAGGCTTTGAGATTAAAACCCTGGAAAGGGTTTGCTGGCATACCAGTGACAGGAGTTTACTATTAACTGCTGCTAAAACTTCACAGGATAAGAGAGGTTATTTCTTTGCTCTCTTTCAGCTTTGTTTTCAGGTTGACATCAAGTAGTCCTGAAAAAAAAAAAATCAAGTACAAAAATTCTTTATACCAAAACTATAAGAATAATAAAATAACCAGAAAAATAAAATATAAGAATAAAAGAAGAATAAAACCACTCAGTCAACACTTTGTTTCCTTGTTTTGTTCTAATCTACCTGATTTTCCCCTAAACCTACTCACAAACTTTAGGAGAAAGGATGGATCAGTAATTCTAATAAGCATGCCAATTTTCCTGTGATTTGAGGTCACAGTGGGATCAGGGAGCAGATGAGCTGAGCACAAGTTTTTCCATCTTATTCTGCAAGTAAGGGCAGGACTCACAATTCTCTTGCATACATAAATCCTATAAATGCCTGTGCACCTTGTACATGGGATTAAAACCTTTTCAAGGTGAGAAGTTGTAGCCACAATGATATGGTTGGAAAGCTGAGTCTCCACCTGGCATTGAGACAACTTATTCACAAGTTCCTGTTCTTGACAGCTGGCACTCTGCTAAAATGCAAGTGGAATATTTTCAAAAGCACTCCCAAAAGTTAAATCTTCCATTTTAATATTCAAAATAAGAAACAGCCCTTCCAAAACACTTGGCACTGCCCATCTAAAAATCACCAGTCATGTCTGTGCTTATTTTATAACATCTGGCAACTTTCTGTCATGCCCCACTGCTGGATAACAACCTTGGTGACTTTTTGGCAGCTATTACATTATTAGCGCATTTCAATCCCAAAGCTCAGCTGCTGAATTGAAGACCCTGAACAGCAAAGTACTTAGCAGTTCATGGTTACTGGGAAACACCTAAAAATGCAAACCAAACATATCCTAAAGGCTCAGATGCTAAAAGGAAGATTATATTTTTAAACTCTTGATTTTTTGGCCTGCTGCATACATTTTGATCACTGAGGGTTTTGCAATTATGCAAATGGCTGAAGAACCCTCTGAAGCTGGGGCTGAGCTGGAGTTCAGAGGCATACCTGTAATAAAATCCCATGATGACTTAGGAGTGCCACTTCAGGCAAATACCCCTTTCCAAGATAAAGAGCAACACACTATTCCAATACGCTGGGTTCTTCTCATTCTTTCGCCTTCCCAATGTTTGGCACAAGTCCAAATCCTCTCTGTTTTCCACCCACCCATCATACATATTCTGCTAAATATCCTGTCCTCTTGTCGTTTTGGCAAAAAATAAACTATGCACGAGAAAGAATTATGCCTGTGAGGCTCTCATAAAAAAATTCCTGTGAACGATAAATCAAAACAAAATAATAATTATCACCAGCCACAGGACCACATTTATGTTTCTCATATTTTCCTCTTACTTTTTGTAGATTATCAAGTCTACACAAGAGCAAGAGTCAGATTTTCTTAAAGATACTGATACACCAGTAATCTCCAATTCCAAAACTGAAGCTCACCTTGTCTACAAGAGAATTCTCTATGCTATTTACAAAAAGGCTTAAAATTTTCTCTTAGAATTATAAATGGTACATTTCTGTCCTGGAAACAAGATGCCTTGTTTTTTCCTATGGCTACATAAATCTTCCACAGTCCCTGTGCTACTCCTGACTTTCATTTAATAAATAATGAGTAGTTACAAAGTGATTTTTTTTCCTAAGGCTCTCAAAGGCATTGACACGGACACATACTCTGTAGATGGGCAAACTGAAGCACAAGGGATTTGCCCAAATTGCCAGTATGGCTGGATGGAGGCAGCTGCCTGATCTCACCCGGCAGATGTCCAGCTTTCACTGGCACAGCAAGTCCGGATCAGGCTCAGGGGCATTCCCTCTGGGACCAGTGAGCACAGGGAACATCCACCCATGCAGGAACAGCACCCGGCTCAGAGGTGCTTTCCAGCCATGCTGTGGTTGAGGAATGCAAGTGGGGCTGAGACAGGAATTTCCCACTCCTGCAGAAAGGGTTGGGCTGTATGAAAATGGGAAGGACCAGCGAGACCAACTCTCCTCCCTGCTGACCAAGTGCTGCTCAGTTTTTGGAAGCTGGACTTCAGTGTGACATGAACCAAAGGACTGAGTCAAAAGGCTTAGAAGGAAACATTCTCTAAAGAGATGTTGAAAGAATCAGGTTGGTTAAGTCTAGAAAAGAGAAGGAAAAGCAACACTCCACTGTTTTCCCCAGCTTGGCAAAGTACTTATGGCTCCAGTCCCTGAAACAGTGTGGAGCTGTGGCAATCAGCACCCAAAGCTAAGGCGTAACCTCACCTTTCCTTCCCCAGCAGCCTTGGAGCTTGAACAGAGCCAAATCCTTCCAAAAGCCCAAGAGCAGATGGAATTAACGCTTGAAGCCCCACCAAAATAAACGTCCATGGGACTTTTTCTAGCTCCTCACGGGAGCTCAGACAGCTATCCAGCCTTTGTGTCAGCACCTGTCAGCTTATTCCCACACCAGCAGGCATGAGGACTTGTGCCTCTGTGTGCTCTTACAACAGCAATTAGGCTCATTAGAGAGCAATTAACACTATTACTTATCAGCAAAGTTCAGAAGTATTTTAAAATTAGTTTGTAAATACATTTGCCCACAGGAAAAAATACCATTTGCTGGATTTCAGAATTCCTGGAAGTTAACTGTATCTTTTCCTGTGTAAAAAGGAAAAACCATAAATAAAAAACCACAGGTAATTCCTAACCAAATCCGCTGAGAAGGGGCATTGAAATAATTTTTTTTAATGAGCTCTTACTCTTAGGATTAAGGAGGAAATTATGGCAATGCTTTTATCCTAATACCTGAATGTCTGTGTCAATACATTAGTGGCAAACAAAGTCCTGACTGCAAAGCGACGCAATGTGCGAAGGTGCAAGCCCAGCCAGACACAGCATGGTGTGAGCAGCGGCCGCAGGGGCTGCCTAGGGATGAAGCTCACTGCCCACACAAGTCAAAGTAATTCACGTGTAGCAATACAGTTAACGAAAGATAATTCAAGGCACTGGACATTTACAGAGAGAAACAGCACAGATCAAAGCTGTGGCTGGGATCCTCTGGTGAGTTTGCCCTGTGAAATGGTGGCACACATATGGAAAGCACAGAGACAAACTGTAAGCTGAGGTTCAGAACAGACCACCACCTTTGATGCCTTGATATGTTGCTTGGGTGAGCTAAGTACTGTATATAATCTAGTAAAGGCTGAAATTTATGAGACTAATGCAAGCAGATCGCATCTGAATCCAAGCTGGGTTACATGCAACAATTTTCTCAACCCCACAGTATCTTCACCTACTCATCCAGTCTGCAGCTATCACAGTCTCATCCCTTTGGCAGATACTAAAACCTTAGTTATAACCAGTGTTCACTGAGGCGAAGTACTGAGGAGAAAACCAGGCCCTCTGAGGGCACCCATGGAGGATGGCTGATCATGCACGGAGTGAATAATAAATAGATGTAGTCTGTAAAAATGAACACGCTGCGAGTTGTGGAGAAAAGGCAGAGGGACACTGAGCTGGGATCCAAATGTTATCACTGGATATCAGCTTATACCACTTGGCAGCATGGGGTGTTTCTGCAAGACAGAGTGTGCTAGATAAAAATATGTTAGGAAGGTCAGAGACTTTATGACCAGGCTGACATCTTAGGTCACTTGGGCCAAAGAGCTCATCCTCTGTGTTGTCCACCCAGCCATCTCTGGCAGGGTGTTGGGGGAAGACTAAGGCACTTGTACCTGGTAAGCCTATTGGTTTTATTTTCATAACTATAGTCTCCCGAATGTAAATGCCAAACAAGCACATCACAGGCCTGGCAACATGAGCCACAATCTTGGAATGTGACTGCATGGTAATGTTGAGGGCAAATTTCTAAACACTCCCCACCCTTCCCTGAGAAATGCAAAGACACAGGCTATTAAATAATCTCTTCATTTTAGTAATTTAGTTGCTGTTTGTACAACGCTTTGAACGTGCATGGTGCCACAGTACAGAAATGCTAAGTACTGGGTTATTTAGCTGTAAAGCCTGTGATAATCCCTCATTATGAAATAATAATTAATCATCATTTTATTCAAGAGCTCCTCACCCCTACCCCCACCCAAGCCCTACAGGCACTGACCAAACTCTCTCCTGTCTGGACAGGACAGGTTGGTTATGGATGCAAAGTTCAGGTATGAACTTTCCCAAAGTTCAGGGCTGTGCCTACCTGTGTGTCTCACCCAGCCCAGCGGAGGGACAACGCTTCCGGATCTCCAGCTGAGGATCAAAGCTACAGATACACCCAGCCCAACCATTCCCATCATTCTTACTAGTCCAGAGAGGGAAATTGAGACATTCAAAGGATAACTGAGGACTTCAGAGATTACATCTAAGAGAGCTCTCTCTTTTCATGAGGAACAGAATACCTGACTCAGCCATCTCTTTATAGAGATGGGGCAGATCTTCAAAGCCTCTCTCCCTGGGGGCAAGGAATATCCTCTTCTTAGTGTCTGCCCAGAGCAAGACGCAGGGCACTGTGAGGCTGTTTAGTTTCAGAGCTATCTGTATTAAAAGCAATTTGGCATTTATAATATTAAAAATTAGCACAAAAATATAGTAATGACTGCTGCAGGTGGAAGACAGAACAGAGCCTGGACATGTGAGAAGCCCAAGGGGACACACTATAGCAACACTGGGACCTTGAACTGGCCCCCAGCCACTTCTACCAGCTGTAAAGCCCCAGTGCATTTACAGCCTGGGCAAACACTCATGAAATGAAGAGGCAACAGACAGGGCACAGTCATCAAAGAGGAAGATACAGATGTCTCCTCCTGCTTGGGACCCTGAGCTCTCCCCAGCAGTTAGCAGTGCAAACAGTAAATGCCTGCTGTGAGTGTCACAACTCTTCCCCTGCCATCTCACCTCTTAAAAGACCCACAATTCTGACCAGACATGAAGGTGAATTTCTGTGGGAGCTGCTCTGCTTTGTACAAGATGTTGTTTCAGAGCTGATGTAGATGTTCATGTACCAGCTGAGTGAAGATGTGCATTCGTACATGAATTTGAAGATTTGTGTCTAAGTGTTCTACATTATCTTTAACTTGCACAGCACAACCCCCACAGCACTACACACAACTTTACAGACAGTAGATATCCCACCAGCCCTGGTCATCCTGGAAAACCATGCCTCAGCCTTCTCCCAAAACTTTACCAAAGAGATGTCTGCAGCTGCTCCCATCTACTTTAAAGCTTTAATAAAACTAAAGTGGAAAACCTTGTGAGATGGTTCCTATTTCATCATTCTGCCTAGAGAGAATCTAAAATTAATGTCCTAGATACCAAAAGCAAGTTTAGGGTGAGCTAAGTTACATCTGACTGACAAACTAACACGAACAAAGTTTCTTGTGCATCCTCCCAGACAGGCAGCACTCACCAGAGCTGCTAGTTTAGCAATTTGTCATTAAACTGAGCAGTGAGAGGAATGACTGGGTGGGAACAGCTGCTGACGAAAGGTCAGTTAGATACAACACTAGTATCAATCCCCTGCTATGAAAAAATAGAGTCTTGAGCCTTGGTCTGCTCTAGTGCAGAACTCTGGAGGGGGAACTCAGCTGATTTGGGCTCTTCACTTGTGATAGCTACAGAATAGCTCACTGTCCCTTGGCTAGGGTTCAGGTATGCTTTAAGAACTGGTTTTCTTATTAAGCTTTTCTTTTGTAACCAACTTGCTTCCAACATTGTAATCAGGCAACTGAACTCCTTTTGATGCAAATTAAATATACTATAATTTTAGGCTAGCTCAGTGTTTAACGTGGAACCCCTCCTCTTTTGTGGAGGCAGAAAACCTAAATAAATCAGAATTGCTGACATCCCCCTTCTGCAGCTGAGCTAGGAATGATGTGAGCACTGGTGCCAGGCAGCGCCAGGTAAAGGGAGACTCAAACCCCTTAGCAGATGTCACACAGCACTTTCTGTCACAGAGCAGACACAGCACAGCAGCAAACTGCTCTAACAATGTACCCCTTATCAGCACCTCTATTTTTGTGAGGTATTACAGTGAGTTCTTCATGATATTGTGAGGGAAAATACTAACAAAAATATGTGCAGGATGCATTAAATACCACTTCAAAGACAGAATATGAAAAGAATTTTTAAGACGGAGGAATTTGGGGCGTTTTTGGAAATATTCTGGACGGATGTATTCTTGTGCTTTTAGTTCAACAACCTTTTCACTATTCTTTTTCAATAGCATGGAAGAAAATATAATACTGGCATTGGGAAAAAAAAAAACAGAAAACACTGGCAGAGAGTTGGATTAGCTTTTCATTCTTGCAGGAGAAGGTACCTTGAAATTCAGGTTATTTAAGCTCTGAGTAGTTCAGTTAATATGAGAAATAAAACTTTCACTTCTAAATGTGAGTTATTCACAACTGGAAATGAGGGGGGGCTTCTTCATCAGTCACACTGTTAAAATATAGAAGAGATCTTTCTGCAGTAGAGCAGGGGAGCTGTTACCTGTCCACAGATATTGCTAGATATCTTGCCAGTGCTGAAGATCTGTGGTCTGTAGTTACACAGCAGGTCTCTTCTGCCCTTAAAGTCTCTCTAGTTACATTAGACCAGGGCCAAATCTTGTTCAGAGTTGCACTGAATTTAATCAAGAGCAAATCCATGAACCTATTTAATATGCACTAGCTTTACACCAGCATAAGGAACAATACACTTATGAACCCTCATATTTAGATTTTAAGTTTCTCACAGGAAAACAGACCATACCTAAACAGTCAGACAGCTTTCTTTTCAGGGAGCTGCCTGCTAAGTATTAGTAAGATTCTTTCCATTGGGAAAGTATCTCTCTGTCTTTCTCTTTACTCTTCAGCAGGTTTCCATTCAAATCAGGTTGTTTGCCTCTTAGCCATGGATATTTCTGCAAAGAATGACTTTCAGATGGGATGACATTTCCAAAGTGCTCGGAGGGACAAGTCTGACCATGCTGTTCTGTGGCTGTGACACATTATCAGATACTGACCCAGAGGGAAGGTTTTTTGGCTGAAAACTGAGATAGAAATAGATCCTTTTGCCTATGTCACAGCTTCTTAACAGTGAAGATGAAGAAATGGGCTATAGAGGGACACTGAGAAAGAATGACTTCACCACAAAGCTTTTCCCCAGCCAAGACTGGCAGTGGATTCACTAAGGAAAAGCAAAGTTTCCAAAGCACACAGCCCTGTTTTCATCCTACAATGGCAGCAAAGCTGGATCCAGGTTTGACAACTCAAAGGACAAGAGACAAGATGGCACAAACAAACCACAGGAGCTGAATCAAGGTCCCACTGGGACCTGACTTTGCTCTCACTTACATGGCTACAAAACCCACATGGCTATGAAATCACATCATTTTTAAGGAAAAAATGGAGCACACATTTTATTTTTTGAGAGATTACATTTCTCTCTTTGTTACAAGATTATGGTCATGTTATGCCAAGACCAGTTATGAACCTTGATGATGTTATGATGTTATGCCAAGACCAGTAATGAACCTCAAAGGCATAATGAAATACTAATCCCAGCATTTTGCCCTTGTATATCCATTGAGTGAACAGCCATTCTCCAAAGCTCTCTGGTGATTACACCATGTCATTGGCATCTCCTCTTTTAAAAAACACTTGAGAAAATAAAATAAAAATCATGCTGTAAGCTTCTTCCCATCAGAAACCTCAGGGATCTTTAACTGCAGAAAGAAAAAAAGCCTTCCCTAGTGCCTGACAGCAAGTTGCATTCTTTGCTGAATGGGAGGTCAAGAGGTGACCTTGCCCCTGCCCAACTTCCTGATCCTCCCCGGCTGCCAGCGCCGTGCCTGGGAGCCCTGGGCCGCCCCGAGCTTCCTCGCAGTGCAGGCCGGCACCAAAATGGCCTGACAGGGCTGGAGGGAAAAGGAAGCTGCTTCTATTCCCACAGCCTGTTGTTTGTTTTTAATGGTAAATGGCAGCTCCATCACTGCATCCCACAGGTCCCAGGGAGGGCCGTGGGCTGCGCAGGGATCGTGGCTCATGAGCTGCACAGGTGCCACCACAGCTGGGACTCTGCAGGGGTTCAGACAATGCTGCAACAGTCAGTGAGTGCTGGGGAGGGACGAGACATCAGCCTTGTGAGACTTACTTACCTAAAGACTCTTTTGCTGTGTACCTGATTTTCTGACTTGCAAATTATACTTCATTGCTAAGATAAAAGTATTTCCACTTACATTTCACTGCAGGGCGGGGGACAAAGGGTGCCTTTGCTCATGGGTTTGTTGTCGTCTTGAGTTTTCTTTTGGGCCTGAACTGAGAACTGCTGCCCAATGAGATACTGCAAGGCCTTCAGGAATGGGAACTCCATCGAAGAAGGAACAGTAAAGCACATCCTTTGCATGAGATACAAATCCAAGCTCTTTCTTCTAGTTACAAACATGCTACAGAGTGGAGGCAGCAGTCAATCAATGCCCTGTCAGTGTTTGTGTTACAGTGACCATCATGGACGTCTCACTCCTTTGGCAAGAGAGTTATAGCACCACAAGAAGAGTCAAGCTCCATCACAAATGTTTTTCTCTGAGCAACCAGGAGCACAGACAGTTCCTTTTGCTTCTGAGGGTATGTGAGGGTATGCAAGGGAGATATGCAGGAAGCTCAACACCAGATCCAACTTGTCTTTCTCATGTTAATCACTTGTCTATCATAACACAACAGGTAAATCTCATTGTACAAGCAGGCACTTGGAAGACAAAGTCAGCCACCCATATGTGAGGCTTAAAATGACTGGCAAGTGCAGAAAATTATCCTACCTAAGACAATTATGTGCCATTCCGTGAGTGAGCTAGTGGTTCCCCTTCTGAGAACCTGACCTTCAGAAGCATTGCAGACAGGCAGCATTTATTTTGCAACAACAAATCTATTTTGCTAAATAAATTTGTGCTGGCTGTATCATCAATTCTTTGAGACTGAAATGTTTGAATACTCTTTGGCTTTACAGGGCTAATATTTTTACATAGGGCTGCAGTAATACTGCTGTCTCATCTGACACACAGCTTCTTGTGAACAGTACCTTGCTCCCCAGTAGCTTCTGAAAATGAAACTTCAGAGGCGTTTTCCACCAGCACATGTAGCGGTGTGGGGGGGCTGTGGCCTGCTTAGTTTTTCCAGTCATCACTTGCTTCCATAAAAAAGGAAGAAATTGTGAATATCATAACATTCTTAGATTATTCCAAGGCTGCCTGCCTCTGCTTCTCTCAGCAAATTTTTATTTGTCCCAGGTCTGCTGAGCTTTAGCTGATGCCACATGGCGACAACACAGGTACAGCTGCACTGGCAAGAGGAGTCTGTTTTATGGTCATATCCACAGTGGCACTGACTGGTGTTAGATAGGTTATATCCAGGTCCCACAGTGAAAGTTATTATACACTCACCCATGGCTATTGCTGTGTGCTTGATGCTGCTCTACACAGCTATTGTACCCTGAGGATTTAAACTGTCAAGCAAAGAGCCTGCTCTCTATTTTCTTTGCTCTTTTTCTGTGTCTGCTTTACATACTGATGGAGGATTACCCTGGTTTTACCTGCTTGTCAGACAGCTATTCCACTAAGTACTAATTGTATTGTTCTAAATCTCTCACATTTCTTGACTAAAATTCAATTTACATTTTTGTCACAAGAACCACATGCCTGATTGTACTGGGCTCATTCTCCTTTTCTGGTTTTCCTTGTCTTTTCAAAATGAAAAGCCTGTAGAAAAGCTTTAACTGAGCTAATGGAAGGGGAGATTGTTGTTTTTAAGGCAGATGTGTGTCTAAGAGCATTTTGGCACTGTGGAAGGAAAAAAAAATAGTCAAAGCAAAAGCTTCAAAGAAAGTCTGCTGTCTTCATTCTGCATGCTATACAGCAATTGGTGTTTTGCAATGGCATGGAGTACAACGACCACATATAATCTTTCCTTTCTCTGTACATCTGCTAAACACACACCTCACACCTCACAGCTCTTTAGGTCCCCTTTGACTAAGTCACAGGATAGACCCTGGGTGCCCCAACTCTTGGTAAATGGGGATGGGAAGAGAGGCAAAGAGCAGCTGAGACTTCTGGATCATGTGCCATACAAAAGGAATGGTTTGTTGATGGGGAGGGATGACAAGGTGAAAATCTGGAGCCAAGTTCTTGGCCAGGCTGAAGTAGCAGTGGGTGGGCTGCGAAGTCACAGGGGGACGTGCAGAGACTGGGTGCCTGGTCAGGACTCAGTGGCACTGAGGGGCTGGAGAGTGGCAGTCACCCAGCCTGCTCCTGTCCTCTGCAGCTGCCACTGCTGGCTTAGGGGTTTTGTGCTGAAGAACTCAGCTCAGCAGGAAGGGGAAAGGGTGGTGTGGAGGCAACTGCCAGGGCAAAGGGGAGATGAATATTTCATTTGTTATGGGGCCTGAAATAGCTCTTAGCAGCCCTGAGTGCGAGAGTCATGTTGCGAGGTGGGGGGAGAGGTGGGTGCCAATTTGTCAACAAAGCTGCTTCAGAGTTACACCGAAGATTTATGAGTGTCTGCACGGTCCTAGCAACCAAATCCCGCTCATGGTAGGTGAGCCTCATGCTCTGGAAGGATAACAGAGCTCAGATGTGTTCACTCAGTCTGGCCTGGCTGGAGAGCGCTGTTACCTGCACACTTCTAAGGCAGCAGCTATGGCCTTGGAGCTCCAAGGAGTCCTGGGGAGTCACTTCTCCCTGGACCTTTAGTTGCAGCTGGCCATTAAGTGCCTTTTAAAATGTCACCCAGAGAGTTAAGAGACAGACCACAGTCTGATAACAAACCTAGGGCAGAGCCAAGACAAGAATCTGACCTAAGGACTGTACAGACCCAGCACACTGGGCTCACGCAGAGACACAGCTGTGAGAGACTACTACCCACACTTCGATTCACACTGGGGTTTTGATATAAAACATCGTTTTTTATCAGTGAGTTCTGATGTGTGTCCTAATGGAAGGAACAAGGCACCAACCTGCAGGATAGAAGTCCTACTTTTTGGCCCTGAACCCTTTTATTTCCAAATCAGAAGGATAAAACTGAAACGAACAAGTTTCAGTTTAGCAGCTCAGTGCTATCTGATCTCCTTAAAAATCCTGACAGCTACCAGTGTCCCAGCCCAACCTTCACAGGCTCTCACTTGCTCCCCTGTCCCATCCACTGTACCCAGCTCCTTACTGTCCCAGATGGAGCCCAGTCCTGACAGCCTATTTGGAGCGTTGGACAGCAGCACAGAAGTCTGGTTGTGCTCCTGCACAGGCTGGAACTGGCTCAGATTATTGGAACAGCTCTAACTCTAAAGTTCATGAGATGTGTTGTCACCCAGAGATACAGATGTAGTTCACTGAATGCATTTAATAAGCTTAGCTAAAACCAGATTGGTTTTAGGACATTTTAAACTGATTAAACTGGGCCATGTGACATGGCTTCAGATGGAGATGAGACCTTAAATTATTATTTTATGCCTCTTAACTCTAACAAGGAACCAAAATTTCCAGGTTTTGCTGCTGATACAAAAGCAATTATTACTGGAATTAATCTGGAAGAAACCTAGAAATGCTTTAAAAATATCAACTTATTCTTCAAGGGAAATACTCCTATTGGAGTTCAAATTCAAGGTGGCATTCAGACTTGAAGCTGTATTTCCCAGTCACAGTGTGAGCTATGTGGCATTAATAGAGCTGAAGTCAGTCAGAGGAAAGGCAAGAAACACTGCTTGGGTGCAGGACATCCTTCCACCTCAGGAAAAGGGACACAGGCAGGGCCTCTTTTGGGAATATTTCAGGAATTAGAAGTGGACACAAATAGTTTTATGACATGATTCCAGAAGAGTTTTTAAATCCTCTATTTCCTCCTGTAACACAACAG
Source organism: Urocynchramus pylzowi (assembly GCA_013397555.1). NCBI lineage: Eukaryota > Metazoa > Chordata > Aves > Passeriformes > Fringillidae > Urocynchramus > Urocynchramus pylzowi. Next base: position 90,603 of record VZRH01006792.1, read on the forward strand.
GCTTCTGAAACACTGACACTCTTCTTAGCTCAGTCACTGCAGTTTGGGCAAGAGATAATAGACTGTGTTCTTGGACATGTCTCAGCACTGAGTGAGGGGTGTTCTTTGGAATCCCTTGTTCTAACCTACACCTCAAGATTTTCCGCTTCCCCACACTGGTTTACTAACCTAGAAGACTGTAACTTCCCCCAAGAGCACCTTTCTCTTAAACAGCAGCCTGTGCTGAAGTTGGGGGTCAAAGCATGCTCATTCAGCAAACTAGAATGCTGCAAACAGCATCCCACCCCCAGCAGAAACACCAAAATCATTATCTTTTAAGGAACAGCCAGCCCTCAGGCTGCAAAGAGGAGGGGGTGAGGGACCCATAACCCTGCACAGCTCCCACTGCAAATTTACTGGCCTCCTGTCTCATTTTAACAGAGTGAGGCTGGGGGAGAGAAATACCACACATAAATTTGCACAATCAGTCATACAAGGGGGAGAAAAAAAAAAATCCACAGTCGTCTCCAAGATTTACGAGCCCCCCTGAGCTACAGCACAGAAAAAACAAAGACACACACACATACACACAAGGAGTGAAGAGAAACGTGATCCCACTTGCAGCTTTATTCCTTTATCATGTTCCCTGACAGCAACCTGGGCCCAGGCTGTACAAAGAGGAAGCACACAGAAGGTGTGGCTGTGAACAGCAGAGCAACAGCCCCTGACTAGTAATGTCCATGTCATAAAAGCTTGGCACTGCTCCTTCTGGGTGATCTTGAAGCACCAGAGAAATCCTTCAGTCCCCTCTGACCTCAGTTTACCTGGAATAAACTGAGTCCTGACATCCCAGTCAATGGAGCCACTGCAAACTCCCCTGGTGTAAGCTGGGACTGAAGTATGTCCCATCATTGCTTACATCCCTGGGATGTGCCCATTTGGACAAGTGCTATCTGCACTGCCCACTCACTTAAAGTTCTTCCACAATTTACAGAATAGCTATGTTTTAACAAGGAAGAGATCTGTGGATCCAGATCCTCAAGCATGTCCTCCTATTTTAGACAACATGGCACATGTAGAATTTAGATCCCTTTAAATTCTTAGTTTGAGCATTAAAAATGAATGCACTAAACAACACCATTTCTTGTAAAAACCCCTCCTTGATTGTGGAATCTCCTCTCTCTCTCACAGAGACAGTAAATGGTACATTGGTAAATGATACACTTAAAACAATCTAAATCAAGTGAACATGACAAGAGCTTATCATCAATGATCAATCACACTACTTGTTGCTACATTCCACACAGCTCCTTATAATATTATATCATCCATGCAGGCTGTGCAGTGACAGAAACATTTCTCTCTTACTTGTGTGTACAGCACCTAACACACACCTCCAGACCCAGTCCTGGGCTTGGACCACTGAGGAATGCTGGCTCTGCTCAGCTGCTGGTAGGAGTTAAGAGAGGACCTCTTTCTGTAAATTAATAAATTCAATTAAGATTTCTATGGCCTGGTCATTGTCCCTGAAATCTCCAAACTAAAGTGCTCCCACCCTTTTGCACCCCTCTGTTTCTGCTAACTAGGTTCAAAACCATGGATTTAAAAATTTGAAACATCAGTAAAGGTCAAAGTAAACTCAGAATCAGATCTCAGTAGCCTATTTTAGCCTTATTTCTTCTTATAAGTTTAGCTTTAACAACCTCCAGCTGAGGGGTGGTTGGGTACAGCTCACCAAAGCAATATAAGCAGAGGTATGGTGCAAAGAAGCAGTGCAAAAGCACTATTTCATTTTTTTTCATTGCTGGTCCTGACCCCAGCACAGAACCAGTGACTGGTTTACATCTATTTCCTCATTAGTTGACATAAGCAATTTAATCTTCAACCTGCCCTACCACGTAGATTTAAAAGCCAGTGATTCCTTCCCTTTTCAGTCACATCATATGACCATGGCCACAAAATATGTTTGAACAGCTCTCCCACCTCGGGCCACTTTGAGGGATTATTTGGGCATGTTCCAGTTCAGATGCTTTTTCTGAAGTCAGTCTGTGATTTTTACTTTAGTAGTTCTGCTACAGCCTGAGATAAGGCACAGAGTCTGCAGACACCGAGGCTCAGTCCTTAGGAACACCTGTAGAAGGGGAATGGCAGGTGCAGGTGAGAGAAGCAGCTGGGCCAACAGACCTGGGGCCCATGTCCCAGGTATGCCACCAGCTGGCAGCCGCTCAGTGCCAAATTCTTTTAAAATAACATGACTTGGGAGCATGAGGTGTCTTTGTAAAAGTCACTGATGAATTTTGAACTCCTAAAACCCAGTGCCTTTCCTAAAAGCCTTGGCTTCTAAAAGCCCTAGTAGGGCAGATGGGTGCAGACTGGCACCAGGAGCGTCAAGTAACAAACAACCTGACTGCATTTGCAAACAAGAGTTTCAGCAGAACTCTGAACGACCAATGCTAAAGCCAGAAATTAAAATTATCCTTTTCCTATACTGCCAAATACACAAATGTTAAATTTATGTTGTATCTTTATGATAAGAAAGCTGTAGTGCATGCAGTGTTTGGGATTCATTGCTGCGTGGCTGAGGGACAGGAGGCTGTGTCAGGCAGGGGCAGGGCCAGGGAAGCGCAGGTCAACTTCCTTTGAGAGATGGAGCCGAGTAGGAGCGTGTGGGAGCTGTACAGCAGCCCATGGGGTGGTTTTGCTTGGTCTGTAACAGATACTGCCTCAAACAGGATTTCTTCAAGGGGACAAAGCAAGCTGGAAGAGGACTAACACAGTTCCTCAATGGCTGTGGGATGATGTATTTGTGCCTTACCATCACACCTGTTAAGAGCTCAAATGCACTTTGGAAAAAAAGTCCAAACCTCACTTCAACTAGATCTCATGCAATCCAAATCCTCCACTCTCCCACCTCCCAGAGCTTTTGTGCTGCACTTTCAGTGCAATTACATGCTAAATATCTGTCTGTCAATGTGCTGGATCCCCTCAATTTGTATGACATGCTTTAACGCAGGCCTAGCCAAGCCTAATGGAATGACAGCTATGCCCTCCAACCATAGACCGAGTGCTGCTGGGAGAGCTTGCCCGGCTCCATGAGGAGCAGGGGAGGGGGAGGACAGAGGAAAATCAAATGCCACCAATTAGCTGCCACACTTGGACCTGTGGCTCAAAGAGAAGAAGCCACCTTCTCTGTTGTTGGCTCTGGATGAAAAACCAGCAAGGGAATGCCATGCTGTGTGTGCTCCCTGGCCCCAGACGGACACACAGCCTCTGTCACGGGTGGTTTGCCAACAGGTGTAAACATGGGGAGATTGCAGTGAACTTTACTGGGCAATGCTGGTTTACAGCAGCTGAGGGTTAGATCCCTCTGTCTTTGCACTGATCCCATATCATGGGTGTTTTAGTCATGCACACCAGGAAAGAGTCAAACTGGAAAAAAACCAATTCTTTTTGAAAGAAAGCCTTAAACTCCCAGGCTAATCTTCCATAATATCGATGAATCTCTCCAAGCTTGTTTTTGTCTTCATGTCCAAAACAGCTGGGAAGGTCCTTAGAAATTACCAAATCCATCACTCTCTGGTAGGAAACAAGAAAAAAGGGCCAGGGAGAGCCGCTTAACAACCAGAGAAAATTCTATTTGTTCAAAACCTGCTATAAGGGGAGGGGGAAGATAAAATGTATCCCAACTGCACATTATCAGGAGGGGAATGAAAACCGACTAGAGGGACACGGCACTAAAAATAATGATTTTTCAGCCAGCAGCCAGACAGGCGTCTAATCCCATCTGAATAGAGACATCACTGGAATAGCACCCGTCAGAGTGACTGCTGATGCTGATTCCAGCTGGACAGGTCTCATAAAGCCCAATAAACATACCTCAATCCTGTGTTTCTGTTAAACCTTTTCTTTTATTCTTTTTCACTTCTTTCTTCCCTCAAACCTTATTGTCTCTGTTGTAACCTAAGAGGGCTTTTTAAAAGCTGTAATGAAAAAAGTTAAATGAAATCCATATACCATTAACCCTGGCATTTCTAGGGACCGTCCTGGCATTTGGTTGGAAATGTGTTTGTAGCTGGGCTGTGGGACTGATCCTTTCGGTGATGTTTGACAACTCCATGGTGCAGCATCTCATTTTTACAGATAAAAACTGTTGACATTTTCCTTTTCAATATCAGAAGTGTTTAATAAACACCTCCACATAACAAATACCTATTCCTTTGCTTGGAATAACAACTCTGGACAGAGATTCTGCTATCTTGAATTTCCCACTCAGTAGGGAAAGTTTGTTTGTTTTAAATCAGTGCAAGAATTTCCTAACTTATATTTATGGAAAAGAAAACAATAAATCAAATTAATACAAGCCAATTCTTGCTTCTGGTAGGAGCTGTCAACTTGAGCTCCCAGCCTTCCTCCTAGTCCTTCTTGCAGGAGGCACTGAGCCTCCCTGAACCAAAGGCTATAGAAGGGCTGCACCCTGGATAAATCATGGATACAATACTTTAGCTGTGGGATTCCTCCTCTGCAATGGCTCTGCAAGCAAGACAAACACTGTGAGCTGGTGGTGCTAGAGGCCTCTAGCTGAGGGCAGCAACGAGCAATCTGCAGCTGGATTCACACTGGGTACATTTCTCTATGATGCCAGGCCAGCCTGCAAGGGGAGCTCCTTATTTCAAGACTCTCTTCATCCTGGCCTAATGTCGTGTCAAGCAGCTGATGTGTTTTATTGCACATTTCAGCAGTGACTGAAACACGAGTGTGCAAATCAGCATCCTGAACAAAGTACGGCAGGGCGCCAGCTCAGTCCTCCTGCTCTCATAATCATTTTATAGCCTCGAAACAGAGAGGTCCTGCTGGCTAATCACCACAGGGCACCAAGGATGCTCTGCTTTCTGCTTTAATGGTCTTTTTCTTGCCTTTTGTTAGTTTTAAACTATGTCTATAAAGAAGCATAAGCAAAACCCTTCTACTTTGTTTTATGATGACAAGAACCACAGAAGACCATCCCAAGGAAACAGCAGCACCTGAGAACTACCATTGCTGCACCTTTTGTGTCTTCTTCATTCACCCTCTAAAGCTGATTGCTAGATTCTGTTTGTAATTCGTTATTCCTCCCCTATGTGGACCTTCTTGCCTTGTTAATTCTGAAATTACAAACCACCTGAAAGAGAAAAGGTTATGGGGGAAGGCTTAATTCTCATATTCAATGCATTTTGACACTTGAGCAATCTTTCACCTATCTCAGTGGGTAGAAAATAAAGACAACCCAGACTAAAATGCCCCAAAATTAAAGCACTGAAAAAAATCAAACTTGAACATGGTTCAAAAAAGCCCAGTAGACTGCTTTTTGTAGAGGACTGAAATGAAATTCTGTTTCCAGGTTTTCCCTGGAGCATTCCAAATCTGGACCTGTGGCACCATTACTACATTTTAAGCCCATCTACTGAAATATAGAAAACACCTTTTCTCTTTATGAGTTCAAACACACTCTAGACTAAGTGACTCAGAATGAATACCTGAAGTAATATCAGCAGAGCCAGATAGTTAGCATTTGTAGAAGTTAGTACAAAGCAGCTCAGTCTTTACTTTCCAAATGCTCAGAAGCAAAATATCCCAAAACATTTCCAAACATGTTAAAATCAGAAGTTCTTCATATGCTTTGTGGAGAGATTTTTATTTTAAAGTCAGCTGTACGGTTTTTTTTCCTAGGCCTGAATAATGATGCAAATCTGATGAGAATTAAGACAGTAAAGGAGCCTACGAAATCCTTTGGCTACACAGCAACAGAGAGGGGGTCTCCAGAGAAGGAAATTTCATCCGTCTGCTTTGCTGACAGGAGAAGGCTCAGCGTGATAAAAGAGATCCTGCCACTTGCTTTGAGAAACCCCAGCTAAACTCTGCACTGATACATCTCCTCTGACACCTGCTCCAGCTGATCCTTTGCAGTTTGACAGGGCTGGAGGGCTGAGGGCTAAAGAGGAGGTGGGCCAGGTCCTGAGAACAAGCATAACATTTCATGTATCTGATCTGGCTCTTGGCTTTTGCAAAGGCTGAAAATGAAAAAAATCAAATATTTGGGCACCCATTCTGTTATGTTGCCAAGGTCAGCTCCTACTTGAAGTTAATTTCGCAGTACAGTATTGTTAGACACTTTTTTATTTTGCCTTTTTAACACTTTATCTTACAAATCAATCCTTTCAGCTCCCTATTCCTTATTCTCCTTGAACTTTTATCTGTGCAGGAGAGCACTGCATCATTTATCCCTCTCTAGTCCTCTGGGGACTTCACTGAAATCCTCACCTTGAGAACATGAAAACATTAACTGCCCCTGGCTCGAGTGCACAGCCAAAAAGCCTTGGAGGTTGCAAGAGACCTGAGGCAATGTTCCAGATGTGTAACACATCTTTCTCAATTTACATGAAACATATTCACTTGCAAATACTGACAACACACAAACTCCTGATAATCTACATGCCACACATCACAGACACACTTGCCATAGCATGACAACATCAGCTAACATAGCTTTTAGAGTCTTAGAGAAGAGCTTTCTCTCACAAGGCTGGCTTTGTAGCTTTGTCTCCAGAGCTTTTCCGTGAATGTTATTGTTTGAGGCTATGATTTATCTCAGTTATTGACTGGGAGGAGAACAATGTAATGGTTTGAACCTCACAGAATTTCTCAACTTCATGTACTGGCACTGCTTTTCTTTCTAGAGTGAAAGAGTGTTTAGTCTGTTTAGCCTTTCATTTAATTCATGAAAAAATAAATAAACAAGCACTGGCTGTGTTGTTCTTTCCTCCCCTTATAAATACATCATCCTGATATGTGTTACCCGCTGCAAAACCCAGCCAATTTGCTCTTTCCTTTACTAATAAGATGAAGCATCTTTTCCCAGTGATGAAGAACTGAGTCAAATCACATTTCCTGCAGCCAGGTTGCAGGTGCCAACCAGCTGCACATCTCCAGCCCCCTGCTTTGCCGTTCTGTGACCTGCTCCCAGGGCTGCACAGAAACCAGGGAGGGGGAGGCTGAATGCACTGTTTCCGCTCATAGAAAGCATAAGCCTTGCACAGCAGTGGCCCCTTTGTGCCACTCTCCCTGAAGGAGGGTTCTGTGTTTGGCCTCTAGAACTGAGTATGGGCAGAGATTTACTCCCCAGAAGTGGTGTGAAATTTCCCCCTGTTATAATTCAATTTTCATAAAGTGGTACTATCACAGCAACAAAATATGCTGCTGTCCTTTCATGCCCTGTCAGTCCATCTGTGTTTACAGTCCATTCTGTAACCACTGAACTTGAATTTCCTCTGGTAAAAAATCAGTAAGAACAAAAATCAGGAAGGATTACATGGCAACAAACTAGTTTAAAAATCCACTCTGGTGGCATTTCTTAAAATCTGTGCCATATGGGAGACTTTCAGCTAAATGAAAAACTTGGAAAAGTCCTACGTCTTCTGGCTGAACTATGAGAAACTAAGTTCCATTGCACTGACATGAAAGGCAGTAAGAGGCTGTTCATAAATTACACTCTGCTGCTGCCATCATGAGTTACCAATTTGTAATTTTGTAGAGATTACACCAAAGCCATGGGCAACATCACCCTATCCTGAACTCTCAAACTCTCATTGAGTTAAGGCAGGACAGTGTCATTCCTAGTGGCACAAGTAAACGTATAGTGCATATCCCCTCTTAAGGAAGCACAGCCCAGAGCAACACCAGCCACACTCTGAAACCCAGAGCTCCCCTGTGCACAGAGCAGTGTGAGGTTTATGAGCTCACATAGCATAAGACACACCAATTCACATGATTGCAAAGTGGATTTTCACCTATTTTGCAAAGTGGATTGAAAAAAGCAGAAGTCTTTAACACTTTAGTTAACTTTGATCCAATCCCAAATTTTTTTTTGAGTAGTTGGTGACTTGCCAAATAAGCAAACATGAAACAGCTCCACAAACACAGAGCAGTTCACTGGAATTCAGAGGGATCTTGGAGATACTGCAAAACCCAAAGGTACAAGACCCAGCCCATCCATTCCTCCCTCTTTAGGCAGCATAGAGCATTCCCATACTGAATTTTCCTCATGAAGGAAAGGAGAGAAGGGAGAGAGCTGGTGTCAGGTGAGGATTTCAGGGTCTGGCTCATCAAATTCCAGGAGAATGACCACCCTCGTAACCCAAAACAGCTGCTGTGTTTATAGTAAACATAAATGATAACTGGGTGGCCTTTGAAGCCACCATGTCCAGTCCTGGTAATTATGCACAAGTGGATACAGCAGTGACGATCCAGAGCATTTGTTTAACGTTCAGATATAATTAAAGCCATTATCAAATTTCTGCCCCTTCAGCAAAAAGAGGGAATGGGGTCAATCGTCTGATACCACAGGCAGAAAAGCAAGGCAGGAGTTCCTTCCCAGAGTAACTCACACTGGATAAAATTCCTGAGTACCACCTGGTGCAGCGGAGGCCTTCGCTCGGACAGAGGCAGGTGATGATGGAAGGCCCCTTGGGCACACCAGCCAAATGGATTCAACACCAGGGCCTCCCACAGAGTTGTCCCAGCCCCTGTCCCTTGAGTCCAGGAGACAGGGTAGTTCAAACACCAAATGCATGTCTTGGAATGTCACTTCTTTAGTGAGGGGAGGGGGCAGTGGCAGCATTACTAATTGCAAGGAGGTATTGCTTGTGTGCACTGGGAAGCATTACCCCCCCCGCCCAGTGCCACCCCCATCCTGACCCACGGTGACTGGTTTGTGAAGGATGCTCTCCTTTCTCAGACACTCCAGCTTTATGGCAGAGGGAAATACCTAGTTTGCAAAGGGTTATTCCAAACGCCAGAGCTGATGAAAAGGTAACTACACAAGGCCTTTATGGTGGGAAATTGAAATGACCCATAGTGAGAATTATCAAACAAAACCCAACCAAGTATGACAGTGAGAAAGGCTGGAGGGATGGGGAATGAATTTTACCTTTTCAAAGTTGGAGACCTAGTGCTAGGATCCATGTAGCATGTTTATTCCCTAAATAAAACCATGTGATTATAGTGCATCTAAAAATTCTCCAGAAGCTGGCAGGAGCTGCCAATGCCCAAACTGTCAAAACCACACTTCAGCCACACTTCAGTGAAATCAAAAGCACCATCCACAGATACCTGGGCATCCAATAAAAAGGCAAAGGCCTTTTTTATTGTGACCTCCAAGGATTAGCTTTCTTTCCCTTCTCAGAGGGAGAAGACCACAGGTTAGGAAGTGGACTGAGATGTCAAAATGTGGCATGGAGGACCTGGAGTAACATTCCTGCAGAGCTGCTCTGCACAAACAGAACTTGTTGCTAAGCAGTCTAGGTGTGGAACACCATCTGTCTCCTCACTTGCAGGTGTTCCTGGCCCAGACTAATACTGCCAGCAGCACCGCTTGCTCCATCTGAGGGGATGTGGTTCCAGTAGGCCAAAGTGGCTGGAGGGCTGGGGTAGCTGTTCCCTTGGGAGCTGCTCCCTAAGGTCAGGGCTGGGGCACAGTGCCAGAGCAGCACTGAGAATGCTCAGAGCTCTCTGCTCAGAGGATAAACAGAGGGCTGAAATCTCTGGGGTTGTTAATCTGTCACCTTTCCCCAGCACTGAATTAATTTTTTTAATGTGTTTTTAAAAGGAAAGTAAATAAAAAGAAAAAATAGAAGAGATGATAAATGGAGCCCTTTCTATTCCCTTCATCACTGGGCAATACCACCCAGATGTCTGGCAGGGACAAAATATTAAAAGGTTTTTTTGCCTTGCCATCCCCAAGAACCATCTGGAGTCACAGAAGCTCTAATAATCTGTCTATCCCAGATTTACTCTCCTCTCCCTGCCGCTACAGAAGCTACAGTGAGGTGGCCCTGCTTTTTCCAATTCATAAAACTCTTGACTGCATGAACAGCACTGCTCAAGTACAAACTGATTTAACACCATGCCAAGCTAGTCCAAAAAGATCCTGAGTTTCCATTGTGCTGCCTGGATTTCCCTACTAAGAAGCTGAAGAGTGCATCACATAAACCTGAATCTATTCTGTGCAAAGCTTGCAGCTGTTAAAACAGCAAACAGTTTCCCAGAGCGTCTGTCTTTGCTGCAGAAGGGAGTGCGTGAGGCTGCCGGCCGCACTGGGCAATGAATCGGCCTGGGACCCGCGGGACCCGGCCCAACTCTGACCTGCTGTGTGACCTTGACCCTGTTACTCCACTTCTTTGTGCCTCTGCTCCCTTTGCAGTACTTTATCTGGCCTCCCTGTTTACCCTGTCAGCTCTCTGTGCTGGGTTTGTCTGCTGCAGCCTCGTACACATGACACAGGCAGGACCTGATACCATAATATTAACACTTGCTAGCCAGGTTCTGCACAATTCTTCATAATGGAGCAAGGGACTTCTTTCCACAGCAGTGAAACAGGGTAAGAGCTAGTGGAGACTCTGCCATCACCCATAAACACAGACCGAATGACACACAAATCCTGACAATTGTTATCGTCTACCTCTAAGAATCACTGCTTCCACCTCAGGGAAGGCCTTCTCCTGAAAGCCAGTGCCTTGCAGCCAGGTGATGTTGGCTTTTTAGGTGAGAGATGCTTGAGTGAAATCAAAAGCACCATCCACAGATACCTGGGCATCCAGTAAAATGCATATTGAGGAAGCATATTGCCACAGGGAAAACTTACAGAGTTTCATTCCATTCATCTTCCTTGAAAATGTAACTGAAGTAAAGCAAGCACTAGGCAGCATGTAACAGGAGAGGAATATGCTCCAGAGACTGCTGGAGTGCACATGGTCCTGGTGACATCAGTGGTCTTTGGAACACAGGTCATCTCATCTGGATTGTCTGCTTTCTTCCTAACACAACTGCCATTAAGGAGCAGAAGATAGACACAACTTCAGCCCCTGCAAAGAGCACTTTCACGTGTGCACCATCTTGCCAAGCGTCAGAGACAAATGTTTACTTGAGGCTTGAGCCAATCACTGCTGAAGACAGACCAACAAGAGCTGCTTCAGTGGGAGACATGCAAATGCATGCTGGGGCTCCCATGAGGTTGTGAAAGCTGCAGACCATGTGCTGCTCCTCTGAACACACCTGTAATTGCTTCTAGCCCAATATTTACCTTCCTGAAGAGAGCAGTGACCAACCACACAACAGCACCTGGCTACCATACAAAGCCCCAGTGGAGCTGCTTCCTCTGTTTTGTGTGAAGGAGGAAGTAGTGGCAGCTAATAATTTCTTCTCTGTAGCTGTACCACGCAAGTAATCAAACAACTGTTGACAGTTGGGGAGGGAGGTGTTGGTGGGGGAGAGGGCAGGGAAGGACCATGTGTTAACCTAACTGATAAGCTTTGCCCAGCCACAGCTCAGCCTGTCTTGAAGGTGGGATGATGGGCATGTGGGTTTGTTCTTAGCAGTTCACCTGCTGCTGGCTTTCAGCACTTTTTATTCCCTTGTTTTGTTTACCTTTCAGGCCTATTGTCATCACCTCCGCGCTGCCAGGGCGGGCCTCAGGTGAGAGCGGTCCACGAGCGCTCGAGGTGCAGCCACCACAGGATCCTGCTGGTTGTGAAAATTGCTTCCTTTGCTGATGGTGATAACATCAGGCAAACAAACGTTCTGCGGCCTATTGAGCTTGTCTTTCTCCTCGGGACTTCAATTGCGTGGAGCATTCAAAGCAGTATAAATACACCTAATGTCCAGTAATGAAGCTGGAGCAGACACGAGCAGGTCTGAGTACCACTTGATGACAGGTTCTGTTGTGGGATTATTGGATGAATGGAGGTGCTAAGCATGGTTATTGTTTTCAAGTAAGATTCAAAAAGACTGCTTCCCATCTTTTGAGGTCCCATTTTCAGATGTAAAAATCCTACCCAATAAAATCCAATATATTTGCATGGGATTTTTGGCCCACTGTCCCAATTACACACACCACACAGGCCCAGGGAAAGGCATCTTGCCTAACTCAATTTTGTAAATTTTCTGCAGATTGGGTGTGGGTGGGTGTGTAATTGGGAAGAACCAGTGGATGTGCCAGATTGTTACAAAAGTGCCCAAGAGGATAAAAAAAAAACCATTCAAGGGTCTGTCTCCAACTCACTTATGTGTCCTTAAGGCTTTCACTAAAATACAGCCCACCAGCTTTCAGTGTTAATGAATCACCTGCTTCCCTTGAATTTACTCCCACTGTACTGGCAGAGCACAGCCACATCCCCCTGTTATTTATTCTGCTAGACAAAATAAGCCAAATTTTATATATAAAATCCACAAACAGTACATTTTCCTGATCATTTTAGGAAGTCTTCTCTGTCCTTCCTCCAGGATCAGTCTATCCCTTCTGATTATGGGTCAACCAATACTGAACACAGCATTATATATGGGATTTCCCAGATCTCCTAGATGGCATTGATACAGACACAGTGCACCACCAAGCACAGGCATTCAGCACTGCAGTCATAACCAGTATCTTTAATGGTACCTCCATCACCATTTGAGCTCTTCTCCCCCCTGTCCCAGGCACTTTCCCTGTTCTGCTCATGCACCACAAGGGTGGCTGGTTCTCAGGCCTCCTGCTCACAGTCCTGCAGGAGCCTAGCCCACAGCTGCTCAGCCACTCAGGAATAGCAGTGTGCAGCTGCTGAGCCTCAGAGCCAGCCTCTGAGAGTCCTGACATGGATTTTAGTGGGATTTACTGCACTGAAATGCAGAAAATCTTGTTGCCTTTAGGATTAGCCCCTTCATTTGTACATACAGTAGTCATGCTTGTCTGGGTCCACTTCCTTGCACATGGTGCTCAGTCCTTCAGTGACCACCAAAATGACTGCTCACAGGACACCCACAATTTTAATTCCTTCTATCAGCAGTCACTGCAGCTGGGCAGCTTCCACCTGTTACTGGAGCAAGGACCATCAGGAATTTTATCACAGTCAATCTAACTTAGGTTAATTTATACTCATTATGAATGATCCCAGGTCATCAAATACAAATTAGTGATACTGCAGTACAGGAGTTTTTCAGGAGTTTTTCCTACTCTTGGAACTAAAGCGTAGTTATTTCATTAGAAATGTTCTAACTTTCCATTACAAATGGTAAATAACAAGGTTGGAGCAAGGTGGGCTGAGGAAAAGCTGCCTGGGCAGGAGCAGTGCAGCCCTCAGACTCCATGGCCCCCAGAGCCTGCTCAGGGAGCACAGCTGCACTGCAGGGTAGCATCCCACAAGAATAACAGATAAACACACTCACTTCACAAGCCACTGGGCACTATATTTCTTGTGATGAGAACCATCCATTATTCTTCCATCCTCCTTCTGTGTCACATTAGTGAGTGGTTTTACAAAGCAAGTCAGGGGACAGCTTTATTTACTCCCAGCCGCAGTGCACGGCACCCAGGTCCATCGGTATTGGTTACACATGACCTCGGGTCTTCCATTATGGGCTAATGTCTGCAGCCCTCTGACCTCCGGAAGTGCTTGAGGAAGAGCTGCAGTAAATCAGAGCAGCACTTAGTCATGGAGGAAGAAAGTCCCTCCTTATCAATCTGCCAGCGGGAGAGGAAGGACTCTGGCTGGGCTGCTGAAGGATGATGTGCTCTCAGCTGCTCAGAAAACTCCACAGACAGAAGCAGCCCTTGCATTGCTCGTTGCCACCATGGAGTGTAAGAGTGAAGACAGAGTGGGATGAACCTGGCCATGTTCCTCTCTCAGCCTGGGCTGGCAGGAGGAATCCCAGCCATTCGCTTCATGGGACAGGTCCAGTCGATGAACGCCTCTGCTTGGCATGCACAGACTCTTCTAATGCTTTCCCTTGAAGGATGCCTGGTCTCACACACTGACTCCATGGCAAAGTGAGGGCCAACCCAACCCTAACCCTGCACTAAGGTCTGTAATCAATCCTTACCACTCAGCTCCTTACCAGAGGACATGAGCGGTCGGTGCAGTCTCAGCAAATTCATCATCATGGAGTTAACCCAAGGATGCTATTAAACACCCTGTGTGGCAGAGCATGAGAAATTACAGGTGGAAGCAATAATTTAACCACAAAACACCACACTAGCAAATCATCATCAGTACAAGCAGTTCTTCCTGTGAGGGTGGAAACAAGCAAATTTGCCACATCCTGTGCCGACAGGTGGAGCCCCAGAAGGACACAGAGCAGGGAGAGCATTAGGGATCCAAGCTCCAATCTCTGCTAGTCCTGCAATCAGCAGGGGATTTCAAAACTAGTAACAAGTAGCTATCAGGGAGGCCCAAAGAACACTGGTATGGGACCAGGTACTTCTCTGTTCCAGATGGGCCCTGAAGGGGAGAGGATGAAGATCTGTCAATGAAATGCACAACTTATCCCTTACAATCAAGGCAAGAGGACCTTGGAGAACAAAAAAATCAAGGTGGCAATATAACTGTCCTTCCCCATTTATCTCCTACACAGTTCTTGTCTTCATCTCTGCCTCAGAGTGCCTGGCTCAGTCAGGTCACAGGAGCTCCCTATCCCAAAGACAATCCTATACCTCATATAGTATTTTTTTTTTTAATTTTAATTTTGCTGTCCAAGAAACAAACGAAAAAGCAGCTGATCAGCTTGATCAGGTCTGGAGAGGGCTTAAATATCCAACATCCCATGTCCATCCTTCACCCCTAGAGCAAGAATACCAGCCAACATAAAAAGCAAGGGAAGAAAAGGGAACAAAAGGATTTTTAATGTAATCAAATGTGTCATATGCCTAAAAAGTACTCTGCTATGTCATATACATGCATACACAGATCGCTTTGTATGTGTTTTTTCCTTCTTGCCTGTCTCCAGAACAAACACTGCAATTTTACTCTCCCATAACTGTTTCTTGGCTCCTTCTACACATTCCAGTACAGCAGCATCACAGATTCACTATAGGAAGGACTTACTCCCTCAGCTGATGTAGCTCACTGCCAGACCAGCATTATCCTCTTTGTATGAGGACTGGTTCTTTGGGGAAAGGCAGGGTGCTACATCTAGCAAAAGGAGAGGCTCCGCCCTTAAGATATAGGAAATAATATCAGAAAGAACACTTTTTTTCTGGCCAAGCTTAAGATCCATACAAGATTCTCCAAGGGTGGGGAATCACCTCCTGATGACAACTCATTAGGTCACTTGGAGGGGTTTTTTATGGTTTATGTGCTTTGGGCTTTTTGTATTCTATTGCAAAAGGAAGTTTACAGTGGGGAGGTTTTTGCTCAGCTACAGTTAGAGACAGGCCCAGACCAAAACCTCCTAATTACAGAATTCCAGATCTTGGAAATGCCCACACATGTATTCACACTTCCAAGTTCAGACCCAGTTTTCTACTTCATAAGGACCAGTAATTGGGTTTTTTTAACATGTAAATATTAAAACCAACCAGCAACACAAACAGAGAGACTGCAGAAGGAACAGCATGTTTCCATACAAACAATGCAGAAAAGATTTTTTAAAAGAATCAGCAGCACCCATTAGAATCCTGGGAACATGGATTCCTGAAGACAGTAAATGTGACTCCCCTTTTTAACTTGCCTCAGTAACTATCTGCTTGCTGTTTACTTGGTGTTTCAGAAGTACTAAGCCACAAGATCCTGTCCTGTCAATTCTGTCACATTTCATGTGACAGCTGTCCCTCTTCCACATGATGATAACGACTTTGAAATTCACTTGGCATTTCAGCTCCCTTCCTGCTTCTCTCAACAGCTACACAAATGATGTCAACACATACAGAACAATAGCAAATCATGAGCTGATAAGCACAAAGTGCACAGGAGTCTGTTTCCACAGGGTGATCTCCAAAAAGAGACTTGTGCACATTAAAAAATTTAGACTCACCATTTGTCATGGAAATAAGGGAGCCAGAATTTATTGCTCTGTTCATATTGAAGGTCCCAGGTGTTGTTAAGCACTGATGCAGACGGATCTTGCAAAACAGAAAGCTAAGCTAAGTAGACCCGAGCTGTCTCAAAGACAAAACTAAACTGTCCCACATGTGTCTCAGCCGTCGCAGTCACCAGAGCTGTTACCTTCTGCTATGCCTGAAGGAAGGAGCAGGACCACAGCCCAGCTCCCCACACCAAATACACATTATGTGACATTTACATAAATTTACACAGCCCAGCTCCCCACACCAAATACACATAATGTGATTGCTATTTACACTACAAGCCAGAGTTTCTCAAAGGCATACACTACCAAATTAATACGCAATGATAGCTCATCAGAGTCCTATACTTTCCCTACGTATCTAGCCTAGGATAAAACACAACATACGGTGTTCTTCAGAGGTTTCTTGTTTTGTAGTTACTTCATCTTTTTCCACGCAAAAGTTGATTCAAATGTTTCTCTAGCAAAAAAAAAAAAAAATAAAAAATAAAAAAAGGGGCACAAATAGAAACCTAATGTTATTTTTTGTGGTGCAGGCATTTAAGGCCAGTTTCATATTATGGCAGCTTAAAATCCTGTGACTGCCACCAAAGACACTACCTAAAATAAAAATTGTGCCAAGTCTGTAGCCAAAGAAAAGTATCACCAAGGCAATAAACTCCTGGCACACTGTCTTTGGCAGTGGAGATATCCTTGCCTTTCATTGCTTCAGAGTGCTTTCATAGAGCGTTGTTTTAAAACCAGAATCATTCAATGACCGGATTTATAGCACAAGTGGAAAAACCACACCAAGGGTTCCTTCGGTCCTGCTCTATAAGCACTGCTTAAAGCCCGCCCCTCCTTTATTTTTTAACTTTTCCTTTTTTTTAACAAGCAGTTTTCTGTCATGAACACACCTAGCTATCAGCCATTAACAGCAATTGGTGGACAGTTAACATGGGCACTTCAAATACCAGGGCGACATCTGCTCGTGCTTCAATTTTACAAGTCTCTAAAATAGGAATAAATGCAACTCAAGTGTGCAAGGAAGCTTTTATATAAATATGAATAAACTGAATTTGAGAGCTTTGAAAATTTGATAGTGCCAGTGAAATCCTGCTATTATGAAGACAACCAGACTTTGCTCCCTTCCATACTAAATCATTTTGAAACCTGTTTGCTGACTGTTTTTACAGTTACTGTAAAGTAAGAGAACTTCCAAATTCACACTACCTCAAGTATTTTTTACCACAGAGAATCTTACTGCAATTAGTCTGGTTTGTAATGGAAAACAGATGAAAGGAGAAATTAAATCAAAACCTTGCCTCATATCTAAGGTGTTTTCATGCCACGCATCCCAAGAAGTTTTCCCAAAACCAACAACATTAAATTAAAAGCTCAAATATTTCTACCAGCCCCAACAAATGCAGATTAAGCTGAAATTTAAATGGAAAGTGAAAAGATTTTTCCTTCTCCTCACCTGCCAAGTCTTCAAAGTTCAGGGCTCTGTGTTTCTCTTTCAACACTTAGCAGCAGAAACACCTAGGGTTGAGTGGAGAGATTTCCTCCTCACACTGGCATTATTCATTATTTCTGAAGTGTCGACAAATGTCTTCAACACTACACAACACACACAAACAGGAGTCCCTGCTCCAACGAATTTACAGTCTGAGGTGTTATCTTTGTTCTGTTTTGGTATATCACCACAAATTTCAACAGGGTACCAAGTGAGCCCAATCCACCTTCCACCAGCAGTTTTCCACTGCTTTTAATAGGAGCTGGAACAGCCCCAGTCACACTAAGTTATAGAATTAGCTATTGCAGGAGAGAGCAGAGTTCTTGGCATGTCTGCAAACAGCAAAAAACCTGATTCTCAACAGTTTTGTTTGAAATTAAGTGTATATTTGAATGTTTTCAAATAAA
The DNA here is from genome assembly GCA_013397555.1 of Urocynchramus pylzowi. Taxonomy (NCBI): domain Eukaryota; kingdom Metazoa; phylum Chordata; class Aves; order Passeriformes; family Fringillidae; genus Urocynchramus; species Urocynchramus pylzowi. The sequence goes on from VZRH01006792.1 coordinate 108,351, forward strand.
ACATTTTGAGAACTTAAAGAGCTCCCTTTTCACTCTGTCTTTCAACCCCAGCAGTGCTACAGATCAAGCAGCAGCAGGCAATTTCTGAACCAAGGCAGGCTGGCAGCTACAGTAACAGCTCCAGCTGGTGGAAGTTGGTGAAAGTTTTGGTTTATTTTGTGCTAAGCTTTCTGCCAGGACATTTTACACACTGGAAGTGTGTATTTTCTCTGACATTTCTGAGAGCCTCCAAGTATTCCTGCAAATAGCCCCACAAATTTATTTCAAGTTCAAACTGGGGCAATTTCTGCTTATCCAAACCTTTTCACTGAGTTGTTATCCATGGCTTTTCCCCAGCTGTACCCTGTGGAAGAGAATGCAGTCACACAGCCCTGTGCACTAACACACACAAAAGGCACATACACACCTATTTACACCCAAAAGGCTGTACAAGGACAGCACCAACTGGAGATGTTGCTTTTCTGGCTTGTGCTCTAGCTGGGGCATGGGTCCTTGTCAACATTCCTATGTAAACCAGACTGGATTTTAAATGTTGACATAATTAATTATTGCAGTTCAAGCAGCATTTCAAATCACAAGTGAAACAAATTCCAGCTAAAGACAGAAGGGACATTACTGGGAAAAGACTGGGAAAAAAAGCATCTTAAACGCACACCCACCACGTGTCCTAGTTACTACTGATTCACATCATGCCAAAGCTCAGCTCCAGCACAGCCAAATGCCAAATGCCACAGCTCACAACAGCCTGACCCCACCACTCCATAAACCACACTGAGTTCAGACAAAGACAATGTGAAATGACTGACAAAACTTCACAGTTCACAGAGCATCTTCAAAGTCACATAGCAGCGTCCCCACCCAAAGCCCTCTCCAGCCTACCTGGCGCTGTCTTCTGGTAGAGAGGGATCCAGAAGGGCTTTCCTGCTTGCAGCATTTCGCTGACCTGTTCTCCTTCCAAACAGTTCATGGCCAGTAACTGCTGTGAACATCCAGGCAAGATGCAAGGTGTTCCTCTCCTTCTGTTCTCCAGCTTACAAGTGCTTCTTGCAGTTATCCCTGATTACAGCCAGTATTTTCCTGATTTGCTCAGAGATGTCCTCCTCCCTCCAAGATGAGAAGTCCAAGGGGTTTCCATCCTTTTCCTCTACTGCTTTGCTCAGTCACTCAGCCACTGTGGAAAGCAAAAATCAAGATCATGAGACTTGTGTGCAACAGAACAGACAACTTGTTTGCCATAAGGTGTGAAAGTACACCACAAAAGTTTGTTCTGACAATTCTTATGTTCAGCTCAAACAAATTCTTCTCTTATCCTTTTTAATGGCATTTTTTTTCTTCTATTTCACCAATATTTCCAAAAGCTCCAAAACAAACATAGGCATAAATAGCTTTCATCAGAAAGTATTCAGTCAACTAATCTAGAAACACTTCTTGGGGATTTAATAAGGTAACTGCTTGTCTATAGTGCATCAAAATACTTAATTTCCTGAACAAAGCTTTTTAATAATTATTAAAGTTTTAGCTTGTATTTAACTTCCTTCATTTGAAAAGCTTTCTCAGTTTCTTCCTCTGATGGAGCATCACCCCATTGATTACGCATCTCATGAAGAGCTGACAGGACCAGACACACTGCTCTACTTTGTTCAGTGTATAATTCAAGATCATCTCTTTCCATTCTAAACTGATCTGTTTATTGTGGAACCACTTTGGGATACAAGCCTAGTATCAGATTGGTTATTTGGATAAGAAGAAGTTTTTTTGCCACATCTATCAGATGGAAATGGAGTGTTCCAAGACACATTAGGTTTAGGTTATTGTAAAAATGGGATCCACTGTGAAGGTCACACGCAAGCTTAGTTTCTGAATGACTATAAAATTTTGGATACCCAGGTTGAAAGCACAAGTCCAAGTTTTATATAGAAGCTGCCTTCAGATTGTAGAAAGTAAGAACTCCCAGGGAATGAAAGACTAGCTGACTTTATAAACCCTGAAAAGTCCTTGGGGAGAAGAGACTTGGACTACACTTTCAACATCTAGAAATAACCTCCTCTTGCTCCCTGTCTCCTACCTTCCACTTACCCATTTCTCATAAAGGTTGTCTCCAAACACAATTGATTTGAAAACTCAGATTATTCTGTTAAAATTGCTGACTGTGTACTTGGCACCCTGAGCCAGATTGGGACAATCCCCTCAGGTCCTTTTTCCAGCTAATTTATAGCAATTTTTGTTGAGACAAGGAGTTATGGTCTGTAAAAGTCTTGCTGTCAGCCTCTCATAACACCCCAGCACCCTGTCAGAGAAGGGACAGAGCCTGGGAAGAAAGTTTCAGCAGTGATCAGCTGGTTTCCAGATGGGTGGCCTTCTACACACTGTCCAACCCCATGGGTCCAATAAACCAGCCCTGATTTTGCACTTTAAAAAAACAAAGATACAAACCCTCCTCTGCTCTGCAGTAGGGTTTTATAAACATGGTCCCAGTCTTTGTGTCAAATTTATTAGGAAGAAATTCATTCTGCTGTCTCTCTCTTTGCATGCATGTGGCTAGCCCCTTTTGCTCCAGTTTCTCATTTTTACATGGGTGGAGAGACTTGCATCATGATTTACACCCTTCTGGGTTGTTTTCCCATCAGAAATAAAGAAGGGGCTAAACAAGTCAGAAAGTTGAAGGATTGGCCTCCAAGGTATAAAACCACCCACATGAGGCAATGTTTGTTCTCAGTCTGGCATAAATTCTCCTCCTGTCTGTCCTCTCCACCTTAGCAAACCAAAAGAGCACATGATTCAAGAGGTACAAGGCTGATCAGCAGTGCCAGTAGTGAGAAAATGGCCCAGTTCAGAGCAGGAGAGCATCCTGCCCCTGGAACAGCACTGCCACTGTACCAGTGCTGCTGCTCAGGGACCTGGGTCTGCCTCAGCACCAAACCACAGCTCACACCAAACCTGCACCTACAGATCTTCAGCTCCCTTCTAAGTACCGAAATCTGTACCAGCCTCTAGACAACTCTTTATTCAGCTAATATGTCTTTCTGTTTACATTAATTGTTGCATGCATAATTTTCCCTCTATTTAGCTCAATTTCCCCTTTTACTTTCATCTTATTACTCTTACGGGCATCACTCACTTCAGCAGTGCAAAGATTTCACACTTGGCATTACCCTGAAGAGAGCCAGAAATGGCTGTTGTCACTCTTTTGCCTGGTAGGGTGTCTCAGAGCCAATATTCAGGCTTTGGACTTTCCTTATAAAGCTGCATCTTCAAAGCCAATTTTATTCTTCTCTAAACACAGTCCAAGAAACATTAGTACTTCTACATAGGAACCATTAGGACTGTTCTCTCAACTGTCCCATCAAGATGATGACCCTGATTATAACATGCTCAGAGACTTCCAAAAAGTGCAAAAATAGAAAACATAATTGTAGGGGGAGACTGATTGTCTTCACAAAGAGTGAGTAAATGTCATATTTAATAAAGACGTCTAACTAAATTTTTAGGCATCATAAATGTCTGCTCGCTAAAAGTCATAATTATGGATGATCCTGGAATTTGAGTATGTAGGCTTTGTACTGAAGAAATTAGTAGAAACTATGCTAAGGAACAGAATTAATTGTAAATATGTGATAATGACAGCACTGATCCCTTAGAGCTCCCTGAAGGATTCACTGTGTGGATGGGTAAGAATGAGCCAGCTGATACTGGGTAAATATATTCTTTTTTTTAAAAAGCCACCTTTTATGAAGGTCCCTTACAAAAGTTTCATAATGGTGTGAGAAGGAGACAATTGATAACCCCATCATTTCTTGATATATCTATTAGAAGAAAAATCCAGATTTGCTTGCCATAACTTGCAACCCCCTAAAGGCTATGACCAGCTTCCCATGGACTTTGTCATGGCAAGGATTTCACTCTCAGGTATGACTAAACCTTAAAGAAAAACGGGTCCCACAAACAATTACAGCATTTTTCATCAACACAAATCTCATCAACCTCAGCAGCACAGACAATATTTGTTAGAACAACGAATTTGCAGGGGGAGCCTACAGAAACCTCATGGTGTAGGATCAGGGTTATTATTACTGTTTTAGAGGTATAAAGTTCCCTCACTAGGTGCACTGAAAACCAGAGCTCCTTCGCAAAGAAAGAATGCTTCACATTCACTATTAATAAGCTATCACTGCTGAGGTTCAGGACAACCGCAAAAAGTTAATATCAATCTTTCCTGTGAAGCTCTGCCCATCTGCAGCATTTGGCACAGATTTTAAAGTACAGTAGACTCGAGTTTTCCAGGGAGCAGCCATCATTCCTGTGCTCCCTCTAGAGTGACTACTGGAAGCCAAAAGCATTTAAGCAAAGCTAGATAAAATCAGCAGCGCCCAATGTGGGTTCTTTCTGGTTTCCTGCAAGTAAACAGACATGTTTACAAGGGGCTGTACATTCACATCAATCATAAGGTGACTTTGTTTACAGTAGAGGAATTTCCTGCAGGCTTTTGCTGTCCTGGTTTCTTTCTCTTTGTATTTACTTTTGTTCAAACGCAATTTAAAAAAGCCATAGGTACTCCAGCTCAATTCAAAACGTGACACACTGAAATCTGAAGCAGGCTATAATTCATGCCCAGATTTAGTTGTTCTTTTTCTTGTTTGTTTGTTTAAGCTAACACACGCCTCTGCATTAAAAAGCCACTTTTCTCTGCCCATCCAATTCATCTATACCTGGAAAAAGGCAGATTTAATTTATCACTCCATTAAGAACTGCTTTTGTCATCAAATCTACAAAACAGCAGAAGGCCACCTTATATAGGGATTTGGTTTATAATTCAGGCATCTAAGAGACAGATTCCTCAGAGGAATTAAAGTAAAAATGTTAGTGAATGCAAGTGAAAGATTGGTATTAATAGCACCTGAGCAGCCAGGATTAAGAACTTCTGCTGCCATGAATTAGAGTGAGCTATTTCTCCACCACTTCACTGAATAAAAATTTATTTCAGTGGGGATTGAATCTGAAGAAACACTACAGAATTTGTCTGCAAAATTCAGAACTTGGACAGGGAACCATGGTGGTTGTTCTAAGTTACACAGACACTTTGATAAAAAGTCATGAACCAAAAGTTCACTTTGCTTAAGCTACTGGATACAGATAGGAAAAGACTGCAGCAGTCAGGCAGACATCATACTTACTATGATGACACAGATCCTACAGCTGCTCCATCAGCCCCCTGAAGTGATGTGCCCACTCCAGCCTTCTCTGCCTGAGCTGTTTGCTCTCCATTCTGCTGCATGGTTCAACCACACTTTAGGTCACTCTGAATTATTATCCCTGAGTGCACTAAGTGTGCACTAAGAGGTCAAACACAGGAAGGGCCAGGAAGGACACTCCTTTAACACACAGGCTTTAGGAGGCAAAGCACATCTAACCCCCAAAGGCTACAAAAGAGAGATGCACAAGAATATGAAGAGTAGAGCCAGAGATTTGCCAAGAAGGCAGTAAATTGGTGTCTATGAGTGGCAGAAGAGGGAAGCAGCCCCCCTGTTTGCTACTGAGAGGCTCAGTTGCACAAATGGGAGCAGAGCCCACATGAATATAAGACTTCTGTAACTTCTTTGCAGTAGTTTCCAATTCACAAGCCATGATTCAGTAAAAAATTAGCCTAGTACAGGTTCTCCTTGTTAGCATCTGTTGGCAAGAATTTCAGGTAATCAATACATTTTTATTGCCAGATACCTACAGGGCTGGAATAGACACTATTTCTGACATTATGTTCAGTGCTCTTCTTACACCTCATTTTCCTGGAAGCTGTTTTCCTTCACCGCGTGTGGCATCATTATTCATCTTCACTGATGCTTATCTACCTCCATAAATTTGCAAAAGGCCATGCAGGAGCTGACTCCCTCTGGACAGGCTACCAAACTCATGCAGCTAACTGTCTCTTCCTCACCACTTCATGCTTTCAGGCTGTCACTTGCACTTGGGTTGGGCTTTTCTTCATGGTGGTGGGGACCCTTTTAATTGACTTGCAATGTCCCCACGGAGCAGTTTTCCTGCTGTAGGTGACAAGAGACAACAGCCAGGACTTGGCAATACACAACAAAAGAACCTTCCCAAAACTGTAATCCAATTTACAAGCAGCTCCTCGTACCACATTTGTGTGTCACAGGTGAATAGAGCCATGAGCTATATCTGTTAGCAGCTCCTGCTGCAACCAGACTTCTGCAGAACTATTTGGCACCCTGGAGAATACGTTAGCAAGCCTGGAACTGCCTCCTGGAAACTTCCCAGCCTCTCTGTTTGCTTCTCCAGACAGACACCTTTTCTCCCATTCCAGATACCTGCATTTTTCTCTTCCATACACTGGCAGAGCCCTGGGTTCCTCAGTGCTTTGTGCTTTTGAGGAATCCTGGCTGCATACTCACAGGGCAGAGATAAACTGGCACATGGTGCTTTTCTGTTCCACAAGTGCTATGTCCCAGGAGGATGAGCAGCATGAAGAGCAGGACACTCTGAACCAACAGGGGAGCCCTGTAATCGCTTCCTGCTGACCTCTTGGCAAGTTACTCATCTCTCAGGTCCTGTCCTGCACCTCAGCTATTGAACTGTCTGAAACAGCACCTTAAAGGCACAAGCTCCAAGCTTTATGCCTCTGCTCTGCTTTTCATGTTTCCTTTGATATTATGGCCAAGTCACGGTCTTTGTGAAACTGTGTCCCAGCCTGGATGGAGGGGTCCTCCTTCAGCAAGGAAAAGCATGAAATGTTGTGACACTTCAAGGGGCACAGAAGCAGATAACACCAAATTTTTTCAAAGATGCCCATTGCCATCAGAGAATCAACAGAGAGCAAGATCTGTCTCTTGTCACATGCTGGTGAAACCAAGCACCCACCATGCTGTGTCACTTTGCAGTAATGCACCTCACCCTGTAAATAACAGTTATTGGCATGTGGGCCATAGTCAGTAGAATAAGTACCAAGCATACAGGATCTACCACCTCCAAGTTAGTGGGTGAAGGGAGTAAAACTAAGGTAAAATTCACCATTTCTCATTTCAAATCAATTGAATAAAGCAATATCATTGAAAGGAAGGGGGACACAGACAACTGTGCCATGCACACTTTGGGAAACACATCAGTATCAACGGTATCTTGGAATAATATATTTAAGAGAATTATTTTAATTCTGAGTACTGTCTTGCCTGAGGATCAGTTCCTATTTGTCCCAAGACATGTTGAAACAATAAAGAACATTTTCTCACCAAGCCCCTGCAAAAAATTTTCTCTTAAGGGTTTAAAAAATTGGCAAAAAGCCTTCTGCAAGAAAAGTGGAAATACTCTTTATTGCAAAATCATCACACTCCCTCAAAATGTGCATACAGATATTGTCAACTTAAAAAACCTCAAGTTTAAAGCAAGGTCCTTTTCTGGTAAATACAAGTGATCACTCTACCTTTAATTTTAGAAAGAGACAACATCAAGCAAAATTTCCCAGCATAGTACACAAATAGATGATTTCTGTAAATACTTACACTGCTGAAGTATGTGCTGTATTTGATGGGTAGGTTGTGATATGTTTGTTTAGCTGCAGGACAACAAGATTCTGGAGCTTCTACGTGCTAATACAATCCAAAGGATCATCAGGTATTTTAAAGGTTAGAAATAACCAGGACATCACAATGAACACCCAAGTGTTTGGCATTTGCCTTACATTAACTGACTTAATAAGTCATCTGAATAAACCTGCATGTACATAAAACTCAGGTGAACTGATCAAAATGAGGAGCTACTTTGCATCATGTCTGGCTGCAGCTTTAAATTCTTCAAAGGAAACTGGCTGAAGTATAAGAAAGTAGGCTTACTTCTTCTGTGAACCTCTTTAGAGCAGTATCTGCCACACAGAAGATACTGAGGGAGAAGAAACACATCCCTAGCATCCCATGTCCCAATATTTTGGATGGAAACTCTAGATGGTAGCCTGAAATTCATCAGACTTCAGAAGGAAAAATGTGAGTTACATCAAGTTCTTTTTTAAATTACTCTTTTGCTGTAGAGAAGACCATAATGGCTGTTGAGGCTCTGTGGAAATAGCAATGGGTACAAGGACTTGCTGTGGGTCTCTTTGGCAGTGCCTGTCACAGTAGCTCAGAGCTAGCCAGCAGTAGGAGGAAGAAGAAAATGAATTTCAGGGTATCAAACAAAAGACCCTGCAGTTACTACCATCCTGAGGCATCCCTGACACAGAGTGGGCTCACTGCAGGAAAAGAAAAAGCAGCACAGTGAACTGACTCCCTTTGCATCATGCACTCAAAGCCTACACAGGAAACACAGACAAAGCCTCGATAGCTTGCAGGCTCCCAGAGGCACCCTGCACGCCAAAAGGAGGAGGTTCATCTATCCTGAAGACAGGTAGGATAGGAGGGATATCCTATCTAGGATAGGAGTAACAAGGAAGAAAACTTACTGAACTCCAAGCAATGAAGTCACTGAGGAATGGCTTCCTTGTCCTTGCACCCCATGTGAGGATAAACAAAGTCTTTTCCTCCCTTTATTCACAAGTATCCCAGTGAGCCTGGGTTAGTTATTTCATCAGAAAAAGCACAACCTATGCCATGAAGATAAATGAGCTACAACTGGAGGTGTTTTTCATGTTTAAAGCACAGTGGGCAGCAGTAGACACCTAAGTACTCGGTATTTCTCCCCCCTGTAAGAAAAGGGTTTCTACAACTTCTTAAGCAAAGCAGAGGAATCCTCAGCATTCCAATCTCCTTGTCATTGTTCATGGGGAATATCTGTGTAACAAATCCTGCATACCTGAATTTCCTTACCCAGGCTGTGTGCATGCTCACACCTGAAAGCAGTTCTGCTGTATTTGCTGCCATAAAGATTGCTTGGTAAACAGCAGCAGCAAACTCAGCTATCATTCTAATAAATTCTAATGTAAAATTAGTCAAGTGTTCTTCCTTTCCCCATTCTGCTACTGATTAAAAGTTGTAAAAAACTTCACAGACCTACCCCCATCCCCATCTAGTAAACCCATTTGTCTAATGCACTGGGAGGTGTGGCATAACCATTTGCACAGCCCTTCAGCATCCATTCAGAAAAGTGTTTCAGCATATGATTAAGGTCCTCTGAGTACAGCACCAAAGGTAAGCAAATGCCCAAGGACACTGCTGACCTGGCTGTACCAGTGAATCAAGATTTTTAGCTGTCAGGCTTAGAATGAGCATCTTGCTGGTGCACCCTGGTCTCAGGGCATGGGCAGCAAAGAGAAAGCAGCACTAGGGCAAAGCAGTGCTGATGAGCATAAAAGAATGACATTAAAGCCAGGAAGGAAACGCTTAAAGATTCAATTCACAGGATGAAATGTAGGTAGCAAGAGACATCACAGCTAACAGGAAATGTTTTTAAGCCTCCTCAATATCAAGACAATTGGACCAGATTATCCACTCTGGTCCCTTACAAACCAAATAATTCTGTGATTCTGAGAAAGTGAGAAAAGAAAGTGCTGGTGGCTTGCTCACCTTCTCTCAGGTCTGTGCTCCCTGAGCTCAGAAGGAAAACTGGAGTGGAGCAGGGAACAACCAGTCCAGGCTGCTTCTAACCCTCACATCCAGCTGTCCTGCTGCCATGCAGACAAACTGATGTGGCACAAAGGCACAGTGGAGCACAATTTAGAGGCAGTGTTGGACTCCTGGGGGCAGAAGATGATCACTCGTGCTGTGCTTCCAGCCACTCCTGGGATCCCCTCCAGAGCTCTGCTTGCCCTGTGGGACTAAGAAACTGATGTCTCTGGGCACCCCACACAATTTTCTCTGTGTTTTGGGGTGGTATGCCCTAGGAGAGCACACACCTGCAATACATTCCTCCAGGAGGCAAACAGAACAGGAAAGTGGATCTCCACTAGAAAACAAAAAACCTCCTAATAAGCCATGACTGAAGTGAAATTCTCTTTATGCAAAGCCATGTGATATCCAAAACCAACCCAACTGTCCTTCATTTTGATCTTTACCAGGAATTATTAGCACCCCTCCAGGAGAAAATCCACCTCCTGTATTCTGTTTCCAGCTGGCTCCAATTCACTCATGTTCTAAATGTCCCACTGGATTCTTCTAACATTTTATAAGGTGTCAGCTTAAATTCCTGTAATTCGTGGCCCCAACTATGGCTATTAGCATACAGTATGAAAAACAATATTTGGGAACAGGAGAGCCAAACTGTGAAAGTGCAGCCTCTAAATATGGCTGCAGCTTCAGAAAGGAGTTTGCAAATTTCCAGAGACTGGGCTGCTCTCATGTAAACCAGGTCACTTAGACATCAGATCTCCTGATCTGATCACGTGTTGGAGCTTGAAAGAAGCAGGGAGAAGGGGAATTTGTGGAGCGACAAAAAGCCTCCATTTGCAACAACTGCCAGTGTACATTTATCTTGAATATGTCTCCAACAGGAGAATATCAAAATAAATAATCTGTGTCTGCTTGGCTCAGGACATAATAAAAAGTGGCAAAATTTCTCTCTATTAACACACACTATTAGGTTTCTTGTCCCAAAAAAATGGAGGATTCCCTGCTATGTAAATGCTTGTTTCTGATAGCAATTGGTCAGCTAAAAGATGAGGGACTGATTGAAGAATTATTTGGTGAAATCTGATGCCTTCTTTTCTGTTGGGTGCAGCCGAGGGCCAGCTGGCTGGTACCTTAACTCTCCCCTACCTAAGCATCTTGACAAATGGGTTTTTAAACAGCTCTAGTCCCTCTGGAGGGGGATTTTCTACAAAAGCATGCAGTGATAGAACAAAAGGGAATGGCTCTAAACTGAGGGGGCACATGTAGATCAGATATTAGAAAGAAATACTTCCCCAAGAGCATGAAGAGGCACTGCCCAGGCTGCCCAGGAAGTTGTGGCTGTCCCATCCCTGGAAGTGGTCAAAGTTAGGTAGGATGGGGCTTGGAGCAACCTGGTCTAGTGAAAGGTGTCCCTGCCCAAGGCAGGAGCGTTAGAACCAGATGGTCTTTCAGGCCCAGTCCAACCCAAACCTATCCATGACTCTGTGATAATAAATCAGGAAACCTTGTCTCAATTAATATCTCTCCAAATTGGAGGGGAGTGAGAATAGGGAAGATGTTTAAGTCTTGGAGAAGATCCAGGTATTATACACTGAGTGTAATACAACAGAGTGAGAACTAGATAAAGCTAATAACGAAGTGATCATTAATAACAAATCTGTTGTACCCTAAGCAACAACGTATCATCTGCTAGCAGCCTCAGTTTAAAATGCTGTATGTATAACCCCCTCCTGCATGCCAGATTTTGATCTCTTCTCTCAGTCACATTCAAATACAGTGGGCCCTGAAACTACCTTATCCCAAAGGAAACCACAACTTTAAAGTGCAAGCTATGAATATCCCATGGCTACAATGATTCTCAGCAGCATTTGGCATTACAGCCAAGGTCATTTATTCACCAGCTAGTAAGGGATCATTAGTGACCTACAAGTGCAAGTCCATTACAAACCTGTAGGTCTTAAATGAGCTAACAGCACATACCGTCTCCAACCTTTTAGGGTAAGTCTGAAGATGCCTCTTAGATCAGATCCTCAAGATAGCCTGGGGATGCTGATGCATTCAGGTTTGAGATTCATGCCAAAACAACCCCAAATAAAAATGTTGTGAAAAAAATCCAGTGTCAGGGTGTCTAGTTGGGAAACAAGAGTGCCAAAACCACCTATTTTGCTGGGAACACAGCTTTTAGAAATTGCAGGCCTATTTAAGGGGTGTATGTGGGACACTGTGCAGAAACACTCTTATTACCAAACAGTAGAGAATTAATAAATGTTTCAAATAGGATGAACTTAAGCTTATCTCCATTTTTTGTTGTTGTTGGGAGTAACATGACACAGTGATATTAATGGACACATTTCCCATGAGTGTCCTGGATTGCACCTGTATACCCTACTGTATGGTTATTGATGAGCAGTATTGTATGTGCAGTTCTTCCCATGTGGGTGCAAAATCTGCACTTGCTATATTTGGAAGCTGAGTAGAAAGCCAGTTGGCCATCTCCCTCCTTGCCCTCACAGGATACCACTTTATAGCTCAGCAATCACCAAACACTAGGCTTTACCTTTAACCAGTCACTCACCTTGACTCAAATGTTTGTAAAGTTTCTCATTAGCCCATTTTCCTCTGATTCACACCACCAGTATTTGTGCTCCCATTAAACTGAATCAAGGAGACATTCAAACATGATAGATCATCTCAGGATACTTTATATTTAGAAATCAGCCTCAGGCTACAACAGTTCCTGAGATTCCTACCGCTCTTCAGACCCAAGTTTATAATGTATACCCCATGAATCACTTTAATTTCAAATTAGCACTGCATAGTCCCCAAAAGCCACAGAGAAGAATGAGGCTTCCACTGAGCCAAAGCCCCCACAAATGTCAGGAAAACATGGCCCTAACCATACATAAAACCCAATCAGAGTTTTCTGGTCATTGGAAAGTTGTTCTCACAAATACTTAGATCTTCCCCCCACCCCACACATTTTATAAATTAGTTGCTTGCTTTTATTTGACAAAATACTTTTCACACACACTGCCTTCAAGGTTACCCTACTCCGGTCTAACGTGAGCTGGAAAAAGATAAACACGAGCTGCCCGCAAGATAAATCTAGAGAGGAACACACTCCATAGTAAAATCCTCCATTGCATCTGTTCCCTTCACATGAACAACTGCTGCAATCTGGTATTTCTGTTCCAAGATATTTATGTGTTTCATACACCAGTGGGAAGCGATTAGGGAAAGCAGCCCCAACGCTGCAAAGTGCTCACCAGCTGAACCGTGTGTGTGTGGGACGATCAGCTGTCAGTCTGAATCCACACGGATTTTGTTACCTGTTGCCCCTGTGCAACACAGTAATCAATATTAAGGGATTACACTCTAAGAACATGAGTGGGGTTCAGTTTTCTCTAAGTGACCCAAGCACATGCTCAACATGTTTGTATGAAGAGATCAAGTGAAAGATCCATTAGACAATAAAGCAGCACAAGCCCACGTTCCTGTGGGCTGAAATCAAGGGCATATTTTCAAGCACTGAGTAGGCTAAAGAAACTTGATGCCATCTGAAACACCCCTCAGCCAGTGTGTGCTGGCTGGATAGAAAATTCTTATTATCTTCTTATCCTGCTTTGTTCCTTGCTAGGTTTTTGTGGTCTCGATAATAAAACAGCATACCCCATGCTTTCTTTATGAAGTGCTTCATGTATTTGCCTCCAGTAGCTTTTTCATAGAAGCTAAGGATATTCATGGGGAGAGGCATAGCGAAACCAATCTGTGTCTGGAAAAGTTGATATGCTCCTTACTTGTTGTAACCTGAAGCCATTGACTTCTTTTTTCTCCTTTTTTTTTAATTACTGGTACATATTTGAGACCTGAGCCAAAATGATATAAGAAGGAATCCTGCTGTGGCTTTGCTGATTACTTGAATGGGTCCTTTGATGGCAATAAACACCCGTGCTGATAGCAGAGTATATAGACAATTTCAAATCAGGCCATAAAGCAGGAAAAACAGATGACTGCTGAAAAAAAAAATCCTAACGTAAGTGCATGTGGTGGTCTACTACTGCAGTGTAACCCCAGGTGCTCTGGTAACTCCTTCTTGTCAAGGAGGCTGCAGTGCTTTAAAAACTTTCATAAGCTAAACACTGCAACATCCCATGGTAACAGCGAGGTATCCTTCTTGCTCCCACCGCTGGGGGGTTGGGAACTCTGATTCCAGCAGGACCACACGATGCTCATCCAGGAAGCCACTGCCAGCACTGGGACTAAGCCTGCAAATCCCAGCCTCTTCCTTAATCAGGAACTCAGTCCTTCCTCCAAGATGAAGGAAGAAAATAGACAAAGTTAGGTTGATAGGCTAATGTGATGGCAGATGCTATGCTGAATTTCCACATTAGACAGTGATAACAGTAATAATTATCTAATGAATGCACAAAAAGATTAATAATACATTTCTTTTAGTAAATATTTAAAGCATAGTCACATAGTGTCATACCTGAGCACTCAATTTTACGATTTTGTCTTCAAAACCATGACATTAATATTAAGATATCACAACTTGTTGGGTTGATGTTTCTTTTAAATTTGCTTCCTATTTCTGAGCCTTCAGTCTTGTTTTCCAGCTATTATTTTTTCCTATGACAAGGAGGTTAGAAACTGCCTTGGATTTTGAAGGCTGAGATTCCCCATTAGTTACATGCATGGCTCTAGGAAATACACCAAATATCACATAACTTGGCATTCTTACCATGTTTCATGTTCAAAGCACTCAACAAAATTCATTTAATGGGTCCTGCTAGCACTGCTGTATTTGGAGTTAGTGCAAAATGATTGCTCTGAGCAGGACTTGGGACCCGGACAAGGCTCTTTGGAGGATCAGGCCCTAAGCAAGATTTCTCAGAGACACTGGAGAACTCATAACTGGGATTGCAGTTTTCGATTCCTCCTGTCCCAAAAGCACACTTCTCTTATTTAAGATTTTAGCACTCAAACAGAGCCTCATCCATTCCTGAGCATTTGTTTACACAGTCTAGGTAATTTTTGCTTAGTTTGTTACTGACATACGCCTCCAGCCAACCCCACAGTAATAAAGCAGTATACAATAGCAATAAAAACAATGCACAAAAAAGGTTTTTAAATTGAAATACCACACACCTCTGTAAGATCTGGGAAGTAACAAAGCAGAAAATGGCAGCTCTTGTTTCCACACCTGGAAACATCTTTCCCATCCACTCACCCAAAATTTTAACAGAAGTTTATTTGGAGAAAGAAAAATTAAAAGCTAATAGGTAAGAGATGCATACTGGGGATTCAGAGGGCCCTGATCTAGGAACAGGGAAGGTCTCATTATACCTGGAGAGCCCTTTTTCCTTTCACTGCTAAATCCCACTCTTGGACTTCCCTTCTGGAAGGCTTTCTGAGGTTGGTAGTGTTTGCACTGCTTTGAAATGCAAGTCTCCCCGCTTTGTTTGTTTTTGAAATGGTTTGAAAGGGAGGAGCAGACGTCCTTGGCTACTAAAGCTGAGCTTTCCCAAAACACAAGCTGCTGCTCTTTGTTTGCTTCTCGTTAATTAGCTGTGTGTCTAATTAGTGACAGGTTCCCTTTGGCTTTCCTGAAACCAAAGCCGCTCCATGTCAGAAGAGGTCCATCAGGGGACTTGTCAGTGACCGAATGGTTTCCAGCTGCTCTGGGCTCTCCTCCGGAGCACAGTGCACACACACTGCCACTTACCCCGAGGGACTGCTGATAGCCCTGACAAAGGAGATACCAGTCCCTTTATCTGCACTGAACCCCTGATTTCAGGCAGGCCTAATCTGTAATATCCTAATCCACATCACACCCTAGTTCACATCACATCCTAATTCACTGTGGAGACAGTTTCACAGCAGGATAGGAAACAGGGGTTAGAGAAAACTCATTTTCTAACCCTCTGCTCTAATCCACTTTCCCTTCCCAGTGTTTTGCTCTGACACTTTGGTCAAGATTCACCTCAGTTACTGCAGTCCAATAACACTAAGTTCACTCAAGGGTGAAAACTACTTTTCAGCTGCACAGTGCATCACTTAGCTTTCAGGGAACTCACCATAGGATACTGTTATTGCAGTTTGTTTATTTAAACTGAGGTGAGCTTGGCCTATTACCAGATTTAAATTCACCTTTTTGGGCACTCACTGAAAAATCCCTTCAGCTGTACATGCTGGTGTGAGAAAAAGGGAGGACACAGACTTGCACCATCCCGGGGACTGCTGAGACTGTTTCTCCCCCATGAACACGCTTCCTGCTCTTCTCTGCTCACTTCCCCCCTACGGGTTTCCATCAGCAGATCCCTAAAGAGAGAGGAGTTTATTTAATTCCCTACTGATGTCAGATCCTGTTGGTGCCAGAATGATTGATGGGCAAGCACCATGACTGACAGGAAGATGCGCTTTCAATTAGCACTGTGTGGGCCCCTTCCCTCTCCTGCTCTCTCTCCCCAAAGTCCCTCTGGGGCAGTGCCCTCATTGCAGGGTTTCTCTTTGTACCAAAATTCTGTATTCCCTACCCTCTCTTAAATCAGCAGCACCCTTTTACAAAAACACAGGTTATTTTAAACTGGGCAAAGCTAAACATGCAATTGTCTTGGACATTAAACAACCCCCAAACCCATCAACCCCAGGATACCAGAGAAGACATTTCTCCCAAAAGCCACAGGGTTCATAGCATTTTATTCAAAACCTCTCTAAAACCCAAGGTCTGTGAAACATGGCACGTGACAGCCCCAGGGAGTCATGGAGCCAAGAGAAAAAGCATAATCTTTACATGGTTTTGACTCCTATTTGGCAATAATCACTCTAAGAATGGACTACATACAAAAACCGGGTTTACTCCTATGAAACACTATCAAATGCAAGGGAGATGAGAATCCATCCAATTCACTTTCTTGTTTCTGCAGAACTTGTAATATCTTAGTTCTTGCTCTCATTCTTGGTTAACAAATCCAAGCCCTGGCACAGCCATTTGTGCAAATACAATGGCATAAGTACATCAAAAGAGCATTTTCTTTTCACTTTTTCAAAGGTGATTTATTTGTGTTTCTTTCCAGGTTGCACTAGAAATAATACAGTTTCCTGGAAATATTTTCCTGCATCAAGATTTTCCATGAAGAACAAACAGCACAATCTAAACATTGACTGCAGCTCAGAAGACTGAAACCATTTGCCTGTGTCAGAGTTTTAGCAATAGCCAGATGTTGATGAACAGCAGGTGTCAACAGAAAACATCAGCTCTGAGCTCACATGTTCTTCACCAGCCAAGTCCAAAGCATGCAGCAAGGTTATTAATTCACTTCCCACAGTAAAGGTGATTTAGTCAGTAACAATGGCGTGGAGATGGGAGAAATCACTCTAGAATAAGAACAGTGCACTAATGAAGAACTACACTATTCTTGGACAAAAAACTCCAGAAACAAAAGCATCAGGCTTTTAAAGATGAAGTTGAAGAGATATGTAGAGAGACTTTGGTGGTGATGTACTGGAGATATGAAGATCTGAGACCTCCTCTATTGATCAAATAAAGCTGTTCTGAGGAACTTGTATAACATTAAATCATGGCCAGATAAACTTATCTTAACCTAAATCCCCTGTAATTGGTTCTCTGTGCCCCATCTCTCCATCTGCAAACGATGTTTGATCATTTCCAGTAGATCTACACAGGCCACATTACAAAGCTCACTACTCCCAACCCACTGTCTCAATATATTTCCAGAAGCACTGTTGTCTTCTGGAGTTTACAAAGCATCTTGAATTCAATTCTGGAAAAACACATCTAGAGCTTGCCTAGAATTTATATGTAAGCAACAAATTTGAGACAAATACTTCTGTACTGGCTGGTACAAGGATTCCTTACTTACACAAACTAAAGAGCATGCCAGTATCAATAGCAATTAAGTACAGTTAAAAAATCATCTATCATTTCCAGCAATGAACCAATTCTTCCTTGTTTTAGACAGGCAACATAGTTCAAAGTCAGTAACATTATGCTTGTACTGTTTGAGGACAAACATTCCAGAAGACTGTAAAGAAATAGCTTCTACTAGAGATCCTTTCTCACATTTCTACATGGAAAAAGAAACCCCAAAGTATGTCTCTACTGCAGCCTTTCAGCTTCTGTTGCTTTTCTAGTTCAAGTTTAAAAAATTCCACAGTCCACAGAAATGCATGAAAAAGAAATCAAACACCTGACATATTTGGTTTAGGATTTAAGTGACGTGTATAAGCAGATGTGTGAGACTTTCCTGTATGACTCATTGCTCATCCTTGGTCAACTACAATTAGGAAAACAACAGGGGGAATTAAAATGGGACAGAAAACCATGAAGGAACAAAAGCTGAGTCATCAGTCAGCCTAACCCCAACCTCAGTTACAGCATGTGAACCTGGAATAAGTCTGCTAAAATTAGTGCTATTCTTCCAGACTTACATGCAGAGATTAGGAGGTAGTTCTGACAATAAATCAGAAGATGTGCAGTATCATCCCTAGTTTCACTGCAGCTGCTGTACTGCAACACTTGCCTCTGGTAGGGGGATGCTATAAACAGTTGAAGCCTGACAGTCAGAACTGCTTTGGACTCCAAAGGTTGAACTGCTTCCTATGGGTTGCACAGTGAGGGATGGCAGGCTTGTCTACACACTGCCTGCTAAGCAGCCTGAAATGAACAGGGAATCTGGTTTCACTCTCCACTGTTCATCTGTTGGGAAAAGAATTTCCAAGGAAAAAAAAAATATTTCTTCTTCTCTTTCTATCAATTTCCCCTGCAGTTTCACATGGCTTAAATCTAGTGCAAAGGAGGGACCAGGGAACAGGGAAATAGGGTTGTCTTTGGAGAAGCAACTTAACTGTGTGCAATGTGGAGCCAGATCCTACATTAAAAAGGCCATACTACAAGGAGTTCAGCAGGCCATGAGGGAAATAAGAATTTGAGTTCTAATAAAAACAAGGAAAAAGGAATGTTTTTTAGATATCCCATGCTTTCAAAACGAGGGCAAGAAGCCTATAATGAACGCCATTAGTGCCAGCCACTGCAGCACGTCTGCCTTCAAAGCTGCCCTTGCGACACTACACGTGTTTTTTCATCTCTGTCAGTCAGAAAAGAACAGTAAACAGTTCTAGCAGACCTGTGTTTTGGTCAGATTTGGGATAGAGTTAGAAAAATCCAAGTGCAGGCTAGGTAGGGAGTGCTCACAGAACCCGTACTAACTCCTAAATAGCTCGTCTCTTGATCTAATAGAAATTCACACTGGGAAATGCTGTACCCTGATCCAGTGTTCTCTGTGAAACACCTCCAAGATCGCCTTGAAGCGGTAACATGAAGCAAAGGAAAGGCAGAAAAATCTGATCCAGCCACTGACCCTGCCAGCAACATTTGTTCCAGCTACCGCAGCAGAGATGAGCGGGGCACAGCTCTGTCCGTGTGTATGAGCCCCGTGGGCAGGAAATAGGATCCAGAGAATCCTTCTTTAAGCAGCCCCTTGACCCATTCCCCCAGTCTGGCTGGCTGGAATGAGCAACCGAGTGGATGTTCCGGCTGGGGACATTTCTAGCCAAATGTCTAGAAATCTGCTCCAGAGTAGCAAGCCCGTTTTCCTCTCCCGCTGGCCGGTGCTCGGCAGAGCAAGCGCAACCCAAGAACCGTCTCCAGGTTACTGGTGCCCTCTGCCGACCAGCGGGAGGAGGAAAAGCCTGATGGGATAGCGAGGGGGAAAAGATCCCAGGCCTTCGCTCGTCTGCGTGGAAAGGCCTCAAACACAACGCACAGACCATACTTTGGCGTAAGAAGCTCCTCCCCTTTCCCCAGTCTGACTGGGTACCCCACGCAGCAACACGTCTGCCAAGGGACGACATGGTCACTGTAAAATCACGTGCATGAGATGATTGAGTTTCATTCTGAACCTCAGCCCTCCAACCAGCGAAGGTATTTAAAAAAAACCACCAGCATCTGCGGGTTTGTCGTCAAACAGTGAACAGCACACAGCGAAGTGCATCAGCCTCTGCAGTCCTGCACCACAATGGGGCACGGGAAGGCAGTGTGGCCCAGGAGCACTTTTTTTGTTCTGAGTGAAAGAGGGGATTATCTGAGTGGGGCTAGGCAAGTGCCCTGAAGATTCAAGTGATGTCCAGAGACAGCTGAAAACAAGCTGTACTGCAGCCACTCTGATGGCAAAAGATAAAGGGGCTGATGGCTTAAAGAAAAGGGCTCATTGCACAGGAGAAACGGAGGGTAAATTGGTCGTTTTATTTCCTGCTCACGTCAGCTGGTGATGAATTAGGAAGAGAAGAACCCTGACAAAGAGCTCCCATAGGCCAATCAGCAGGCTGAGAATTTGGGAGGTTCAGGGCTGCAGGGACCCCATGGCTGCCTTGTCACACCTGCCCAGCTGTCTGTGGGCTTGGAGTTTGACTGCAGGGTGGGTGAAGAGGCCGGAGCTGCCTGGGGACTGCTGCTGTGGCTGGCGGAGCAGCTTCCCTCCCAAGGCTGATGAAAGGGCTGAGGAGAGAGGAAGAGGAGCTCTTTGCTAAAGTGTACCAGCCTCTTGTGGCAGGGCCAGCCAAGCAAGAGGAGTTGCTGAAACTTTGCCCCTGGCCTATCAGGGTTTTTTACAGAACAGAACATTGCCCTTTTAGCACAGCTTCAGGAGGGGCAGCACATGGATTTCACACACCACCAGCTCCAAAGAACAAGCACTTGCTGGCAGTCCTTCAGCTCCAGCCTGTCCCTGTACCCAACAGCTCAAGAGCAGATGGAGCAGGCTCAGAGCACCTGCACTAGAGGGTTGAGCAAAACCCCAAAACCACATTACTGTTTGCCACACAGAAAAGGGTGAATCAGCCCTTCCAGACTGATCTGCCACTCTCCAGCTTACAACAGATTCAGCCCTTGGTCACCCACAGCAATTTCATATCCACTTTGCTTGTTAGGGTATCATGGGGCTGAAGGAGCCTTTTCCCTGGCCTGTCTTGGAGTCAGCCAACCTCACTAAGAGCCCTACTTCCTCACCTGCCTCAGTGCATGTAAGTGTGCATCCCACACTTTAGGTGCCAAAGAAGAGCACTGGCCTTGGCATCTGCTCTGCAGACCCAGGAGGTACGCACTGAAAGACACCTGCTTTCAGGCTGTGGGAACAACCCTCTCAGGTCTCCATTAGAGAAGGCGATGACAGTTGCACTTACAGAGGTGACTAGGTTTCACCCATAAGAGACAGGCAGAAGGATGCTTTAATGAAGGGCACACCAAAGAAATGCACCTTCCTTCTCTTGGCTAACCCCTGCCCTCCTGGTCCTTGCCACCCACAGTGAGCTAAGGATGTTCCTTGAGGTAGAGGAACCAGTTCTGGTGGCAAAATCTTGGATCAGAGCAAGAGCCAGAACTTGAAATAAACTGTTCTTTATAAAAACACTTTCCCGCCTGTTTTCCCTTCGGTGGCATTGCAGCACCTCCCCTTCCCAGGTGCCCTCTCCTGGACTGGACCTCAATTAACTGACAGCCTCAGGCTATAAATCAAGTCAATAAAAGGGGCTGTAAAATAAACATGAACAGATCTTCCCCTTTCCATTCAAACGTAGTGAAGTGGCAAAGCCTTTTTCCAAGCAGAGTTTAGACACCCTGTACTTCACTGGCTTCACAAGAGAGAATCCAATAGAGATTCTCTATCCAAGAGAGTGCTCATACATTAATAGAGGTGACCTGGTCACTGCGATGCAGGCAGTGCTAGGAAGTGCCCCATGGCTTGGAGGTCAGCCTCAGGTCACTTATTCAGAATTTCCATGAGGTGGACAGTTCTAATTTACAGCTCACAAGAGTTGGAAAATATTTTAGAGAGGGAGGTTAAATAAGCAATATTTTTGGGTTTTATTAAAAGGCCTGGCCTACCAGAATATAAAAGCATACATTTCATCCAGCAGACCTACCTGACACCTCAAATAAGGAAGAAAAGTAGATCTTCAGCACTGGAGCCAAAATCTACTCCAAGGGATGCCCAGGAGATCAGTAAAGTTGGCTGTCTGACACTGTAAACACAAAGGACTAAATTCTGCTGTCAAAGCAGAAGCCATGAGAAATGTGACCTTTTCTAATAATTTGCAAGGGAAGAGATCAGAGGATATATAAACTATTGTTATTTGTAGTGCTCCGGTGTCTAAAGCTTCCAGCTAAAAACGGGGCCACAGCATGCCAGGTGCTGTAAGCCAAAGTGAGAGAAACACCCTGCTTTGAAGTAGTGGAATCCCTGAAGGCAGGAGGGGGTAACAAGATAAAGCAAGGAGAAAAGAGCTTTGGCCTGATTCTCCTGATCGACCCAAGGCCCTGTATACCCTCACTGGCAATACAGCAGGATAACCCTTTCAAAGGCTGTTTGGAACAGTCTTTTAAAGTAAGATGACCCAATTTAGGGAAAGTTCAACCAACTCACCACGCTGTCCAGCAGCACAGCAGCCTCACTCATCTAGTCTACAGAAAAGAAACCAGCTTCATTACTTCAAATCACTGACAGTTCCCTTCATGCTCCAGAGCCTGCATCAAATATTTTTATAGCCTTAAAAGCCATATGGAACCTTGAAATACATTATCCACCTTCCTGGGTCAAAAACAGCAAAGTAACAGTAACTCTCCAAATCTATGTACTACCACACCCTTTGGAAATCATCCATCTCCCTTGTAGCTCATAATCCAGCCCCAGGGAGTGTCTAACTCATAACGAGTCTGTTTGCTTGGAGCTAAATCCTCTGCATTATCGTTAAGAAATGGATGAGGCAACTGTAGCCTGTTTTCATTAGCAGAGGGTCCAAAGCCTCTGAGCTGCTCCTTGCATTAGGGAGTGAGTGACCATACATGCACACACCCACAGTGGAATGAGAAGAGTTAAAATCCTTAGGTCTGTCCTTTTGTGACCACTCTTTCTGTATTATTGTTGGTTCGAAAAGAAGTGCTCATTCAGAGAAGCAGGTAAGACATCTTTAGAGTCAGGAGATGGATCAGAAGATACAGAAAAAAAGAGTTCAAGAGAGGAAGAAAAAGCTGAAGGGGACTGAATTCTTCATTCAAGTCTTTGTCCCTCCTCTATAAATGGGGAACTATGACAATGCTCCTGTAGTTTGTCCAGTTAATTATAGAACAATATGAGTATTTGGGCTGTGATGGATTGGTGATTTACAAGATAGGAGTGTGAGAGCAGAGAATGGCAATTACAGGAGTGCTTCCACACTGCCTAAATGACAGAGTGTTTGACTAAGGAACAGAATCCCTCCTATCTGCCTTCCCCTGGTGATAAGAGCCAAATGCCTCACAGGCCCAGGTAAACAACAGAGTTTAGCTTCACTCGGTCTGGATGGGATGCCCGTTATCCTTCCCCCCACCGGGTCCTAGAGAGGCACCTAGGGAGAAGGTGCAGCACTGGCAACTGTTCACCTGCCCTGCAGGGAGTGGATGCCCAAGACCAAGATAAGAATCACTGAAGTAAGGCCACAGGCAGGGGACAATGGCCGGGCTTGGGCCACAAAGCCATCCATCACCTGGGAAACAAAGCTGTTGTCAGCAGGGGTGGCTGCATCCTCCAGGCATGTCAGTTGTCGAGTGAGTTGGATGACAGGCACGTCAAGGACTGAGGAGGCCTCCAGGGAGATGCCAGGAGGAAAAGAAAGACCATACAGTGACTGTCGCTACTCCACACCAGTGCCAGGAAAGGCCACACTGCTTCACAGATTCCTTCCAGGTGAAGAAAGCATAAATCTCTTGGTATCAGGTTTGATTTTTCTTAACTGAAGTATTTCTACAGTAGCTGAGGATGCAGCACTTTTGCTTGGCAAAAGGGAGTATTGTAACTACACAAATTAAGGCCCTTCATATTTTCTGAAGAAAAAATCCAGGCTCAAAGTATTCAGGGATTCTTTTTTCCTCTTTTCTGAATGGTGTGAACCTTTCCCTACAGTCTCTGAGTACCCATACAAGAATCCCCACCTGCCTACAGCTCTGATACAAGTTTGCTCCAGTTACCCCATCATAAAATAGAGGAACATTGGAGAGCATTGATGGCTCCACAGAGGATTTGCAAGGGAAAGGAGCTGTAAGATGGTATACGTATCTCCTTCACACTTCATGCATGTCCTACATCATTACTTAGGGCTTGCCTGAAGAACAGTTTATCTGATAAGTCCCTTCAATGATTACTCTTATTTCAGACTAACAAAACAGCTCAGTTTGACTTCCTGACCCACTCATGTCTAATTGGACATGGACAAGCCCTTGCACAAGTAGCTTGGTATATCTGTAGTTCCACCAAATGATCCACCTTGAGGGAACAAGATCATTTCCAACAGGTCTGGCTTCCACATGAAAGTGATACAAGAAGAGTCTTTCCGATTTCAGTACTGGCCAGAAGACAAGAAGGAAACACATGTTTCTGATCATTTCAGAAGCTCCAAAAGAAGTCTGGTTTGGAGAATGGGCAAGAGTTCAAAGGGGAATAGGGGAAACACATGTCCTGTTTGAATAGTAAGGTCTCATTTTTTTATTAAGCCATCTTAGTCACTCTTAACACATGCATGTGAAGTGTCAACCCAGGGCAACGTGCAGAGTAGTTCATGATGCACATATTAGAAGTTAAGACATCCCAGAGTTCGGAATTCAACAACGTGATCTGAGTTCATCGTAAAGAAAGATTAAAATGGAGATGACAGTCTGAACTTGGACTCACAAGTACCAGGGCTTAGAGCAGGGTATATCTCAAATTATAGGCTGGTCTCTCCTTCCTTTCTCCCTGTTGCAGCTCCTGGGATTTGCCTTCTCTGTGTCATGTTCGGTGACTTTTTGCTTATTTTTCTGCCGTCGGGAGAGATGCCACAAACCTGGAGCTGGGCCCTTCCACCCATTAATCAAAAGCTACAAGTGCTCTGCAGGGAGACAAAACCTCTGTGTGTTTTCTCTGATATTTCTGGAGCAAGGCATGGAGGGCAGGGGGGGCTGGGCCAAGGACCCCTAGTTAGATTAACATTTTATTCAGAGACCTATTAATCAAAGTCAGAAGTGGCGTGAAGCAGCACCAAGGGAGAAAAATAGCTGGACAATCAAGGCCCTTTAAAAAAAAACCCCAACCAACCAACCAACCACCCAACAAAAAATAACCCCTCAGCTTGTCCTGATTTACTGCAACTCACTCACAGAACTAGGTGGGAAAGGGGGGATTTGCAGCCTCTATCCAAACAGGACTGGACCATGCAGGTAAATTCTGGCTTTTTTCACTTTAAGCAAACAACTCTCTGTATCCTGCCCTCAGCACCAGTCAAAAAGGTCCCTATCTTTCTTTCTCCAGAGCATAACACGCTTTCATGCAAGCTTATACTTTTTAATTATTATTTTTGGAAGACCGCACAATTACACTCCTTTTTCTTACAAGGAAAGACAGGCACAGTTAACAGGAACAGGTCTGGCCAGCGTTCTGCAGGGCCTTTTGGGGAGGAGATAAATGACCTTAACAGCACAACACAGACAGGAGTGAGGCATGTATGTGTTGGGAGCCTGAACAACCCCGTGTTTGTTCCCTCTGGCACCAGCATTAACTCATCATGAGACGAAGCACAGGGACACAGGTGGTGTGAGCCTGAAAACACAGAGACTAACTGGGCACAGTGCAAAAGGGGTACTTTGTTTTAAGACAGAGATCAGCCAGGGAAGAATTCAACCCTCAACTCTACAGTTTGCCTCAAGAACACAGCCACTGAAGCTCTGACTCTCTCAGTAAGAGTCCAGTCCCTCCTTGACTTCTGTCTCCTCAGGCTGTTGGAGGATGGTACCTTAAGGACCTCTGAAACCTCAAGGCACAGAAGGGAATTGGGCCCCACGATCCCAAACGGTGATGGCATTAAGAACATTATTCTGTAGGGGCTCAGCCAGTAAACCACAGAAATTAAACAGTCCTCAGAGGAAAACATTGTGCTTTCCTCTGAAAGTGGGGCAAGCCTCATGGAAGACAGAAGGTAAGGACTAAGCTGGACAGCAACATTATGACCAGTCATGTCAAGCAGTTTGTGGGAAACTATAGCAGCTGCCTTATACAAAGACAACTTTGCCATAAGGAAGAGGCGATGGGGAAAACTGTATGAATGCATTCTCTGCCCAGAAAAAACCAAGGCATCTCCAGCAGCTTTGGGTTGGTTTTCTTCCATGGCAAGTTCCTGGCAGCTGATGACAGCAAGGAAACTTAGGGAACTTGATCCCTTCTCTCTTCCTTAGGCTTCTGTCCCCTCCAATCCCAAAACACAAGTAACTGGGGGAAGAAACAGATTTTTCCTATACAGATACACTAGACGCCAGGCAAAGAGAGGCTTGTGGAATGCACAGTCCAATGGATCTAGTTTCCCAGAAAGACTGGCCTGGCCTTAGCAGAGGGTTAATTAACTCTGGCAGCTCAGGGCTGGAAAACGTCCACTTTGTGCACTGGAGTGCCTGGCCACGGGTGAAGAGAGGGCCAGGCAAACCATAGGGGCAAAGGTCCATCTGCAGACACGTATAAAAAGCTTGGCTAGGCTTGTGCCTGGGTCCTGCGGGAGGAACACAAGAAAGATTTAGCCAATTGCTATAATCAGTGCAGGGTCTTGTGGGTGCAAGGGGAGAACAACCAAACCACAAAAGGGCTAGAAAAACACAGCCATGCCAGGCGTAGGTGGGGATGCATTATCATAGAAGGCAGGCATGCACTCTGCCCTCCCTTCTCTAGGCATCACAAGTGTCTTTGTACCTCAGCCTCCAGTAAAAATGGCTGAGGGCCTGATGGGGCTTGGAGACACATTCCTCAGTGTGTGCTGGGGTTCACAAGTAGGGAAGCCAAGTGCATCACTGCGGCATAACAAAGAAATGAAGTTACTCCAAGGCCATGCAGACCTGATGAAAGCAGGATTTGGCTTCCCTTGCACACTGAAAGAGGACACTGTCCCCTATCTCTGTGCATGCTTGAGTGAAGTGTGTTCAAGACAGGAGATCTCTGTTCCCATTGCTAGTTTTGCACATCGCCAGACTGGAGGATACATTTCATGGTCAACAAGAGCAAAGTCAGAGAGATCTTTTCCCAGTGTAGCAGCTCCCAGCTGCATCACACATGAAAAAATTCCCTTGTTCCCTATTATTCCTCTAGCACCTAGGATCTGAGTACTTTGAGAAGACTCCTGGCAGCGTTTTACAAGACTTCTGTGAGGTGGCAGCAGTTGCCCAGGGTCTGGAGACAGACACTGCTTCCCAGACCCTGATGTCAACCTGCAAGACCAACTCTTCCATCCTCTGACTTTGATACCTAGCAGGAGCTTGGCAATTAGCTTAACCATGAACAGGAGAGTATGGTGCCTCTTCTCCAGTGTGACAGTTATTGAGAAGGAAGCAAGGAAGAGCTACGTGCAAAAAATACACCTTGGGCTGCGCATCCTTCCCTCGCACTTCTGAGGAAGGTGGTGCAAAATGCAGGGGTGTTCAGTCCCAGCTTTGCTGCTGTGTTCTGAGATAGCAGGCTCTCTTCCCCTGCTTCAGTTTCTCCATCTTTGCAATAGGTGCGACAACTGGTATCCAGCTTGGCAAAGCCCACCAAGATCCATTGATGAGAAGGACCTATGAGACAGTTGGTATTATTTTACTAACTGTGTTCCTCACACTTCCTAAAACGGCAGGTTCATCACAAGGTAGGGAAAAGGAGGAACAGTGCCTGGAGCTATTTTAAAGTGTCCCACCATCCAAAAGATAAGAGTCCAAATCTTTTATGCTGTGTTAGGATAGAACAAGGAGCAAGTTGGGAGCTTATCTATCTGCCTGGGAAAGACGCTGTGTAGCAAAAGGAGGGTGAGAAATTAACACAGAATTTCTGTGATTCCTTGGCTTGCTACTCAAGATGAGTATCACAGCCATAAATATTTGAGGGAAATACTACTCCTAAACAAAGGAAAGTAAGGTTCAAATGGAATTGTTTGCAAAGAATAGGGAAGAAAAAGAGAAGGAAGACAGGCCAGGAGGTATTGGACAAGCCAAGGAAAACATTTTGAGAACACCATGCCACTTAGTGCAGTCAAATGTATTTCAAAAGCAAAGAAATAGTTTTTCAGAAGTTACTGCATAGCCCAGCTGTAGGCAGGAGGTATTCTGTTACCCCTGCTTTGAACCAGACATATCCTCTCATTCTGCCCAGCATTTTTCACTCACAAATTTCAAAGCACTTACAGATGTTCAAACTTAGCATACTTCCGAGATTAACTTTCTAGATTAAGTTTTTTGATAACTCTACTCAATAAAATAGACTTCAGCTTTTTCCTTCTGCTCACGAAGGTCCTGCAAATGCTGATTTGCTATGAA
The DNA here is from genome assembly GCA_013397555.1 of Urocynchramus pylzowi. NCBI lineage: Eukaryota > Metazoa > Chordata > Aves > Passeriformes > Fringillidae > Urocynchramus > Urocynchramus pylzowi. The sequence goes on from VZRH01006792.1 coordinate 136,242, forward strand.
GTATTCATGGCAGCCCCCAAGTTCTACTGTTTTCCACTCCATTGCAAGTGCAGCAGCTCAAATATGTTTTCTGTACAACTTGGCATAGACTGACTTGCATACAGTGACTCTAACAAAAGAGCCTTCCTCTCCTGTGTTCTGAAATAGGGCTGGATTAGCCAGAAAGGTAGGAGGGCAGGGCAAGAGGAGAGAAAGTGAGCGCCAAGACAGGCAAGGGAATCCTGGCATTCCTCTCTGAGTCTGTAACCAGATCCTCCCTCCTCTGTTATTCTTGCCACTCATTCTCAATCTGTAGGAATTGCTGAGGAGACAACTAGGCCAGCTCAAGAGGCACTGATTCAGCGTTTTTAAATACTTAGTAATCAGCCCAGATCAAGCTCTTCAATCAGATCAAGCTGGGAAACTGCCCATCAGGGCTACTTCTTTATTCTGCTCACTCCTGGTCTTTTCCTGGATGTGTGCGCAGCCTTCATCCTGAGGGCTGTTTGCTGTCAACTCTGCAGTGAGGTTCTTCCTTAGCTGACTGAGGAAAACCTTTTCCAGGCAGCTGACAGCAGCGAATGAACAGCCAGCAGGGAATGCTTCCATACACCTGCCAGGGACCTCTTCATCCTTGTAGAGCTCAGGTCAGACCTTCCTGGCTCAGGAAGCCAAGGGGAAACTGGCAGGTGAAGAGCAGCCCATTTCATCCCTTATGAGGATCACGGGGGAATCCACTCGCAGCCCAAGCATTCTGGGGAATTGCTCTCAAGAGGACAGTGCACCATGGCACGAGCCACCTCCCCACAGCAGCAGGCCATAAGGTCACTGGTAGTTGCATTACCAAGGACCATTTACGCCAGACAGAGCCTCCTGGCTGTACAAGATACAAAGCTGGTGGAAACCATTCTGTGAACTATTTATTTTTTAATATTAAATCCTCAGCTTGGCTCAACCAAGGAACAGTTGGTATATGCATTTATTTTTAAGACACAGATTAAAAAATATATAAGTCAGTGGACTTGTTTAGCTGTCTGTTTTCCAGTTAACAAATACTGAGGCTTCAATTTTTGGATTAGAGTTATTTTTTACTCAGAGTCAAGTGTTTTGCTGGTAGACAGGCGAGAGAGAATGAAGATGAATGCACCAGTTGTATGCTCTGGGTTTCAGCTGAATTGCTTCCAAGATAGATTTTTTTTTTTCTTCTAAGATGGGAAACATCCGATATAGTTTCCCATCCCACTTGGATTTCACAATTTCCCATCCCTGGGAACAGAGAGTACCTAGTACATGAGGCCCTACAGACATCTATGGATAAAGGCAAGGCAAGGTAGGAATGCTAGAAACTCAAAGACAAACGGGGATTGAAATTACATGCTAATTTTTCCACAGCTAATTAATCACTAGAACAAGTTTAGGGAATACGGTGCCCGACCTTCATCCCAATTTTCTTTCATTTTGATAGGACTCAGATGCTTTCTGTGGTTTTAGAAATACTTGTTTTACTGTACATAACTAATGTTACACTACCAAGACATGCATAATCCAGTGCTCTTGCCCCAGAGCTGGGCCTCCCCGCACTGGATATTCTTAAAGAGATTCCTCTTGGCACTTCGTGTGCCCAGCCCAGCACATGCTCTAAAGGCTGAACCCTGAGCTTTACTGAAGTCAATGGCACGATAGAGCAGGGCTAGGATTTTACTCCACTGCCTTCAGGTTTCACATGATTTCAGCAGATGCATCTCCAAATTATTTTTTTCCTGCACATCTGGAACACAAAGTAGGGCACTGGATTATTGCAACACAGAGCAACTTAACCACAGCTGACTTCTTCCAGAGAGTGAACACCACTACAGAGTTCTGCACTTACTGAGGAGCTTCCTTTCAGATATACACACAGAAAAATACATCTCATTATATATTTTCAAATTACAGACAATACAATGCCCTCTCTCTATCTCTACCTGATGTAAGCATATATCTTTATTCCTCTCAACACAGAAACAGAAACCAATACAGTATTTTTATTTTTTTTTCCCAAATCAAGCAATGGACAGAATCCAAAACACTACCTAATGTGCTGTAGGAAACTGCATGGGAATTTGCACACTGAAATTCACACGCAGCACTTGGAAAGTTTCCCTTCATTTAGGCAGCACAGAAATGACAATGCTTCTTCTTGTGCTCTTTGAAGTCTCAGGAAAAAAAAGGAAAAGAAGCAAAGGGATCATTAAAATGCCGTCCTTGATGGATAGTGACAAGAGGGGATGACAGGGGAGGAAGTAATCAAGAACACTGAGGTCTTGCTTTCAAAGCCTCCTGTACTGGGATGATCAAATTAATAAGTTTGCTGGGTTTGCTGTAGCTCAGCCATCAGAGAGCCAAACATGGGAAATAAATACAGCAAGCTGTATTTTATGTACAACTTGGGAAATGCTGACAGCAGTGGGAAGGGTGTGGAAGAGCAGGTACAGACAGAATAGGCAGCAGCTCACAGCAGAGCTGAGGACAAGACAAGAAGGACAACAGCAGTTTGGCTGGAAGTGAGCAGCCAGCCCAGGCAAGAGGCTTTGGGCTGGACCTGCAGAGAAGTGTCTTAAGGCAGAAAAACACATACAGCTGCACAGGGAACTTGCCCTCCACTTCGCAGGTGTTAATGGGTACAAATTCCCTGCAGCACATGAGGATTTATGGAAACTAAATATAAAGCCCAAGTCCCACTGACTGTCATTTTGTCTGAGTCCCCACAGAACAAAGATTTCATGTTTTACTTCCCTTCTCTCTCCCTGCAGGAATCAAGGCAGCTGACCTAATATGAAGATTCACCTGTGAGAGGTACAGAACAGCCCAGAGAAAAGCCTTCATTTCACCAGCAGGTTCATTCAGAGAGATCACAACACAGCACATAAGGGGGCCATTGTTTCTGGAATAAAATCTCCATTTGAGCTCTCTTCTTTGGCCATGATCAATGGGAGGGAATTAAAGTCTCATCCTGGGAAAAAAAACCAGCTTGCTAACACTGTGTTGAAAGATCAGGTAATGGAGATACGGAGCAAGTGTGGGCACCCACATAACCCTTTGGTGAGTTTGAGAATGCTGGAGGTAAAAGCTCCCCACATCCCTTATCATACCCTATGAGAGACAACCAAGTCAAGGGCTAGGAGTCCTAACAGGAGTTGTTGGTATTTCACAGTCCTTTGATCCAGATTTCAGCTCCCCACAGCTCCTCCCAGTGCAGGGGCATTTAAATTCCATGGGTGCTTACACATCTGCCTGTTCAAGCCTCTGTATTTTCTGCCCCACAGATGCAAAGAGCCAACCCCAACAATTTCGAGCCCTCTGTCCTACATAGCACTGGGGTATTCTGAGAGCACTTACCTCCCACCCATCCTCCTGACCCAGTATGAAGATTCACCTGTGAGAGGTACCAAACAGCCCAGGTACCTTCCCATCTCCAACTGGCATATCAGTGAAAACCCACTGCTCTCACCACTCAGTGACAATGGCAAAGGCTTTTTCTACCACCTGCCAAAGGATGGATTTCCACCCTCCAAAGGTCATCAGACTAAACACCCACAGAGAACCAACCCTATTTACATCATGGCCACAATACCATAATGACCACCTCCTCCCACTCTCTGTTTCAGTCTGATGCTTTGAAACAACAAGAAAAGGAGCTTTTTACCTAGTAGTTATTGGTTCAAGAAGCAATGTCTGCTGCTTGGAGCATCCCTGTCAGCCTCTGGCTGACATCACACTTGCCTTCATCCTCTCCCAGGCCCAAACCTCATGTGCATTTTACTAGTCAAAGCAAACAGGAGTTTAACAGTGATTTGCTGCCCTCTCCTGAGCGAGCCCCAGTGACTGTCAGTACTGTAGCGGCTCTGGAGGCAGACTTTCCTTCAGCGAGCACAGCTGCTCCCATGCAAAAGGAATGGTGCTGGTGTGGAACCAAACAGCTGTGTCAGGGCAGGTCAGAAGTGATCATCAGCTGTGACAGATGAGGACGGCAGATCAGCTACACTGCATGAACCATTTGCTATCCACAGAGGGCATTCCTGGCATTTCGGTTTTGTAACCCTCAGGTTAATTTTCCTCTGTGGAAATACAAAGAAATACCTCCCAGCATGTTCTATTCTCAATAGTCACAAATATTTCGGAGCAGAAGCAGACCATGAGATATATAAAGAAATAGAAAAAAAATTTACTTGTAGATTTAATTTGTAGGCTAATTTGAGGAGGCTTTTTTTAGACTAAACCCACTTAAATCTTTTATGTCCTCCAGTAGTGCTCTATCCTGTCCTTCCAGGGAGCATGTAACTTTACCTAGACATACAATATGTACACACACGCTATCTTCAGAACAAAACAACCTGCTGCTTTCAGTGCACTTCCCCATGATAACTAATCTTCTGCAGAAACCTGTTAAATTAAATTGTGCTCTCCATTAAAGCACTCCAAAATAAGGCCTATGAACCTGAGGGAGCCTTTGCTTTCATATGCAAATATAGACATAAAAAAAGTAAAAGTCGCTTCTAAACATTTCTCACATATTTGTTTTTCCATGTACCCTAGGACAGATAAGATGTCCCACGATGTGGAATCAACACTGTTTTCTTGGCACTCTTTCTGGGATGCCCTTCATGCTTCAATCCTGAAGGGAAATGAGGGGTTCAGAGAAGGCCAGGCAGCCTCATATTCCTGACCAAGACAAATGCCTCTTATGATTTGTAAACAAAGCAACAAATCCCAATCAGGCTGCCACCAAGGCATGCACCAAAAGTTCTCACTCAGGCACACGCACAGCACACAGCTCTGACTGCATGAGAGGGATGTGCCACGCTCCATACTATCTCCAAGCACTGCCTAATCTCCAAGTGCTGCATGGAATTGGCCTGTCCCAGTGACCAAGCCCTGCAATGGGTGATAATGAGTTGTTGCCTGTGTGTACAGATGTGATATTTTCATCGCACGCCTGAGGGTGCAGAACCCATGAAAGTGTAAGTAAAAGAACAGGGGCAGGTTCCCAAGGGTCACATGGACCCAGGCAATCTGTAAACAAGGGCCTGCAGCAATTTTGAAGCAAAAACAGAACCACTACCACCATATGGTACAGGGACTATGGGATTATGGGTTAAAACTCTCTAGGCTCCAAAATCAGCTTGCTTTGCTTTCAAGCCTTCTTTTTCTCTGCAAAACATGCAGAAGTCACCATAAAGATAACTGAGAAACAAGGCATTTGGAAGAAGAAAAAAGCAGCGTGCCTGCCCCAATGTCATCTACCAACCATTTGGTCCTTCACTTAGGAAGTGCTGACCTGCTTTTTAGACACCTCAGGTTTGGAGCTCTGCATCATGGAGGCTGCAAACACCTTAGTCTGGTCTCCCAGGCTTCTTTAACCTGGTAACTTTCAGAGAAAGGAGCTGCTTGGAAGCATCTGAACCTTTGGCAAAGCAGTAGACTGTCCAGCACGTCTGGCAGCCCAACCCTGCATGGCATGGGCTTGGATTGGCCTTGATACTAGAAAATTATTTGCAAAGCAGCTTAATAGCTTGCGTTTATTATGTTTGCCATATTTCACCGCTGCTTCCCCTTGGAAGCATCTGTGCATTCTTGGACAGTGTCCCTTCAGAATGAAAGCCAGTTCTCCTTTCAGTGACATCCCAGTAGATCCTCCACTGGGCAGCAGAGCAAAAAGCATCTGTGACATGCAGATTCCTGAGCCAGGAGAAGGCAAGATATGCAGGCTCTGGATTTATGGATTAGACATGCTGCCATGGCACACAAATCACTCTGCACTCAGTGCAATTCATTATCACAGTGCCATGGCTGGTCACATTTTTCACAGGTGCAAATAATGCCAAAAAGGCTTTTAAACTTCCATGTGCCAAGACTTAATGATGCAGAGTCAGGAGCCCTCCTACCTGCTCAGGGAAGCAAAACCAAAGTCAGCAGTTGTTCTGTCTCTCTGGAAACAGTGAGCCATGAAGGATTTTCAGCACCCCATGGCAGTGTTAACAGACTAAGCAGTCACAGGGCAGGGACTGTGCCTGCTCCCAGTTCAGCCTCTCCCAGCAACTGAACCTGTTGAACTGCCCACATGCACCAGCAGCATCTTCTAACCCAGGTAAATTCAGCTAAAAATCTGCAGGCAGACCTGGGGATTCATTCTGTCACGCCAGTAACACTCTGCAAAGTCTTGGGCAAGCAAAGGGTCTTCTACATCTCTTGCATGCATTAGTAAAGGAAAAGGACTTCAACAACAGGCATAAAATACTAAAATAACAGTATAATTGACCAATAGGAATGAGGAAGAAGGGGTGACAGGACAATAGTGGCTTGTGCTACTTCCTTACACAGCTACATCTTGATTTTGGAGAAAGGACAATGGGGAGGAACAAATCAGAAAATGGGCTTACTATTCCTGTGGAAAGTTAGTTCCTCAGGGGTAAAAAATATTTTTAAAAATACAACAGTATTTAAAAATCAGATTTGATAGCAGTGGGGGCCTCATGGAGCGCCAATTTGGACCTCTCCACAGAGGAGGCTCCTCAGTGGACCTGTGTCCCTCCTTGGTCATGCTCATAGTGATATTGCAGGTGATACTGGTGCAAGAGGTGCAGTCCCCAGAAGAAAAAATAAATCTGAGTTGGACCCCCATTTTCTTTGGTGCCTTGCTGCCACATCCAGTCAGGCCAATGCCATAGGGGTTAGTGCTGGAGGGACACGGGGCACAGCAAGGAAATGGCAGAAGGAGACCCCAAGGCAGAGCCTCATGTTACTCACCTCAGTCAGGCTGGCCCCGGCACACACAGCATGGGGATCATCCTTCTCAGCCATGGACCCCACCCGCGCGCTGCCCGTGAGGGGACCCACAGGCCTCCATCTTCCCGCCTCAGCTCCATCGGCACCGCCGCCCCGAGCACCTGGGGCTTTTCACTGCAACACCTGGTGCGTTTGGGGCTAGCGCGGCCCCCTGGGCTGAGCCGAGCCGAGGTGAAGCAGCCTGGGGCAGAGAAGCCCCGGGACTCCCTTCTTCCCCTCAGGTGGCCCCGGAGTGCCCCGACCGGCTCCTTCAGCTCCTTCCCCCGTCATGGGCTCCCTCAGCGGCCTGGGGCAGCGGGCAGCGGGCAGCTAGGGGGCGCTCGGCGGCCGCGGGGCAGCGCCGCCTGGCGGGAGTCCGTCACTGCCCCGGGTCTGTCACTGCCCTCGCTGTCCCGTGTCCCACCACTGTCCCTGTTCGGTCGCTGCCCTCGCTGTCCCGTGTCCCACCACTGTCCCTGTTCGGTCACTGCCCTCGCTGTCCCGTGTCCCACCACTGTCCCTGTTCGGTCACTGCCCTCCCCTGTCCCGTGTCCCACCACTGTCCCTGTTCGGTCACTGCCCTCCCCTGTCCCGTGTCCCGTCACTGCTCCGTTACTGCCCTCACCTATCCCATGTCCCATCACCTTCCCCTGCCTGTTTGGTCACAGCCCCAGCCTGTCCCATCCCCTGCCACCAGCTGCCCCGTCACTGCCAGCAGCCCCTGGGCAAAGAGCTCTTCTCGTGGCCGAGCTGCATTCATGTGTGAGCTGAGTGGGGAACGGACCCCCCGTGACTTGGGTTTGGGGGCTGAAGGGCACAGGTCGTTCACCTGCTGGCCACCCCACAGCCTGCAGGTCCCACCAAACGCCCTCTCCATTCCAGCTGCATCACAAAAGCAGCCACGCCGTGGCTTTAGAAGAAACTCTCTGTTTCTCCTGGCCCATGGTAGAAGCCAGCAGCTGCCAAAGTTTAACCCTATGGTGCACTCCAGCAATTTCTCCACCTACCCTCAGGATTTGTTTTGCTTGGCACAAAGTCTGAGGGTGAGAAACAGTCTCAGGGAACACAACAGCATGCAAGATACCCAGTGCAGAATAGAAAAATAAGCCATTTACATCACCATGCAGAATTATTATTTAAATTTTGCTTTATTTCAAAAATAATTAAGGGACACCATAAACAGCAGTAGGCACATCAGTGGGGTTTGTAGTTTGAGTCTCTCAAGGCCAGATCTCTTGTGCCAGGTGCCATACAGGCACAGTCAAACAATTTTTGTCTTCAGGATGAATTTCTCATAAAGATTCAGGGCCCCAGTCTCACTCACTTAAGTCAGTATTAAAACTAAACTAGACTAAAAGGAATGCAGATAAGGTAAAATAAGTGGGCTTCTAGACATGCCCTCCCTCCCCCAGAAGAACATAGGAAAAGATGCATCAAGCAAGAAGATATTTCCTTTCCCTTTTATTTGGGAAACCAAGGCAGGAGAAGACTAAATCCCTAGTCCAAAGCTCTTAATGCTGTCTGTGGTAGCAGAAGGAAACTGTATTTCTCCATTGTCCTAGCTCAGTACTCAAACAGTTCAGTGCCCACCTCTGTCCTCACCTGACCCAGCACAACCAAAAGCATCCTGGTAAATATGGCTGGAATACTGTCGGAGGGGAGGGGTCGAGCACTGGAGCCCCTGTGAGCTTATGAGCTGTTTGAGTCAGTTCTGGTCACTGTAGTTTATGACTTCCTTAGTCTACCAAACCACTTCCAGCTCAGACAAGCAGTCAAGATCATGCTAAAGAATTTAAAGCATTGAAAAAACACAAGATTGATTCTTTAGGAACACAGCAAAAGTCTGATCAGTTCAAGTCCTGCTTCAGACCACAGTCTGGATTAGATGCTGTACTGAATTGTCCCCTCTGGGTATCACAAACTACAGGACTTTGGCACAGTATCCTCCAAGGGGAGGAGGGTCTTCTGTCTTGTGCTGTTAATCATTGTTGGAGGGGTTTATTGAAGAAGATACCCAAGGGTCTACCTGCTGGTCTAGTTCTCAGGTGGTGCTCCGGGCTTCAGCGGTCATTCTCCGAAATTTCTGCAGGTAGACAATGATGAAGATAACCAAGACACTCTGGAGGAAAAGGAGGATGAAGAGAGAGAACTGAGAGAGGAGAGCCAGGCTGCAGTACCAGTGCTGGCATGTGGAGACGATCTCATCTTCTGTCAGGTAGGCGATGATCCGGCCCTGCAGGTGCTCCGGGGAGCTGCACCTCACATCCCTGTACAGGCTCCGGTTCTGCTGCCACTGCAGCCAGGAGCGCAAGTAGAGGATGTCACAGGTGCATTCCCAAGGGTTGCCCTGCAGGAAGACTACCTGGAGGCTCCTCAGGTTGTCAAAGAGCCCATTGGGAATAGAGGTGAGCCTGTTGGAACCGAGGTGGATGATTTCAGCCGAAGGACGGAACGCAGTGGGCAGGTTTTCTACAGTCAGGTTTTTCAATGAGCAGTCAGTAACGTTGGTGGTGCACTTGCATGGCACAGGGCACATGGGTGTCACGAGTGGGAGGAAGCCAAGGAGGGACAAGAGAATTCCACTGTTCATTTTCACCTACAAACACTTCCCTGGTGAGATTGGATGAGGTGGAGACCAGACACCGTGCACTCTAGGACTGACACCACAGCCAAGGTCTTTTGTTTTGTTCTGAGGATGAGTTTCTAAAGTTGGGTGAATTTGGTGTCCTCCACCGGAGATGCGAAAGCTCTGAAAAGAACAGAGTTAAAAGAGAGCAAATTCTGGTGTCTCACTATAGGTGAAGGAATTTTCATGGTCTTCCAACCCTGGATTTGAGGAGGGATATGAATACATGGCTACTGGAAGGCTTAGCTACAGCCATCAAATACATTTTCACTAGTCCTCAGAAGTGTACAAGAGCTGCTTGTGTTTTCAGCATTACTGGAGGTGCATTATCAGGGTAGCCAAGAAAATATCTGCCCTGGAATCAAAAATATGAATTAGATATGAAAAATATGAAATAGAATATGAACTTCCTCATGCCTTATCATAGCTCTGGATTACATCTGTAAGCAAAGCGTCATTCATGCAAACTGCAAGAGGAGATTCAGAAATAAATTTACTGCTATCATGAGTAAAAAACAGCCTTTCCAGCCTTGAAAAGAAGTAAAAAACAGTCTTTGGCTGCAGAGGATGCTGACCACTGAGAATGGAGGCCAGTGGAGTTTTTAATGCTAGACACTGCTCCAGCAAGTGAATAATCACCTGTGCTGGGAGACATGGGTCAACAAACTTTTTTTGTTACAGTCTCATGCCACTGCTGAACAGGAGTTGCTGTAACTTCTCCAGGAGAACAACTACACATACCTGCAACAAGACAGCATTTTTCTGTGCTTGACAAATTGTAATTGTCAAACAATTAAATAAAATTTTAAAATGGAGTAGAAGATAGCATTATTGACTTACCAGAGTAGTTCAATCCTTGCTTTCTTGCTGGCTTTACAACACAAGAGAAAGGTCTCGAGGCAGTCCAGCCAGTGCAAGAGTGTGTGCATAGCTGTGTTCCCGGATAATCCCCTTGCAGCTGGCTGGCAAGATAAGGGTCAGGCTCATCCCAGGGACACCTCCCACATGAGGCCTTCCTGCAAGTCTGCTGCATGTCACCGGAAGCTGAGGCTTCATTGAGCAATTCTTCCAAGAAACCGGAGCTGACACTGCCCACAAGAACATTTGCTGGGAGATGCTGCCAGTACTGATAACTGTGATTCTGGGCCCAAAGGCTCAGCCCAACAGAAATGTTACAAAGTCTCAACGGCACAGTAACTCAAAATGCACTTCAGACTGGAAGGTGATGGTACTAGTTTGTACCATACTCCCTCAGCACTGTGACCTTTGGTTTCCTGCCTCATCAGGAAAACTTGGAAGAGTGGTGACACCTAGCACTTTTTGGGTGCTGACCCTCAGGTTTCCCTTGAAGCAGTGACACAAATCTACTACTTATTAGTGAAAGATCTGCTGATAGACATAGTCTTCCAGTCCATCCATCTTTCCAGAGAAAGATTCTTCAGACACTTGCATCCTCTCATGATTGTTATAGGGGTACAATATAACTCTTGGCATTTCACTGTCTACATCAAAATAAAACTAGCTGGATTTACAGGAAGGCCAACAGACTGGGAAAGGCAGTGCTCTGAGGAGCTGCTCTTCAGGCAGCCAAGTGAGCCCACAGCCCTTGACAAGTGCAGTTACTGAGAAAGACTGACCACATGCTTTATTTAGAAGCTGCATTATACAAATACTTCAACAGATAAGTCCAAGGATCAAAACTACATTCAGGCAGAATCACGTCTTCTCATGGCCATCGCATCTTCACAGACACTTCTCTGCCATCAGCCTGACCAGACAATACACTACACTCCTTAGCCTAAGGCCACCAGAATCACATTATGGAACTGTTGCCCCATTGAACTCAACTCTGTTACATCATACTGTGGATATCCTAGAGACCAGAAATTACGAATGCCCTGAATGTGCTCATGTTAAGAGAATCGAGTGTGCAAAAAATGGCAAAATGTTGCCCTAACCAAGGGATTTTTTTTATGCTCTGAAGAAAACAAGTAAACTTTAAATTTCCACAAAATTGGAGCAGATAATTCCAGTTGTTTCACTGTGGTGGCCAGGCAGAGTGAGAAAGATCTCTTAGGCTAACAAACTAACCCAGTTTTTCCTGCAGAGTCTGCTTTCCACTTGGGAGCAGCTCAACTACAGCAGGGTAAGTTTGTTCAGCAAACTTACCTTGTCTCATGTGTTTGGTGCTATGTTTATTCACAGGCAGGTGTTCAGACCAGGTGTGGCATGGAGCTGATCTAGAGCCAGACCCATTGTGGCTCTGCAGGCAGCATGGACTTGGCAATGCTCTCCTGGCTACTTACAAACTGAATTTCCTGGGATTGGATCTTGCCCAGCTGACCATTGATGATTTAGATACCACTCCTAGGGGAAGCTTAGATATAGAAGAACCTTCCAGATCATCTTGCTAGCTTCTGGAATAAACAGGCCAGAAATCCCATGCAGGAAATCTGCCTGAAACCTGCTCTGACTGAATGAGATAAAAGGAGAAACAGGGTCAGTTTTGCTCTCTCCTGCCTATAATGTATCACCAATGCTGCTCAAGGGGGCTGAAAATTAAACAGAAAGAGGTTGGATTTTTGAATGTATTTATTTCACTGATCAATTCAGGTAGTAAACATTAATAATAATAATAATAATCATTTAATAAAATGGATATGTTTAAAAGGTTTCATTTTCTTTGTTCACAATGACAAAATGTTCAAACAGAAATTTACAAAAAAAAATAATTATAATAACCCAACAGATGGACAGGAAACATAGAGCCTAGGAATGGAGCAGGGGGTGAGGAAGGTGCGTGGCAGGAGCAAGCCAGCATTAAAGCACAGCGGAGTTTGTGAGGAAGAGCAGGGAATGCCATTGCAGAGCACGACGAGTGGGAGCCCCTCCTTTGAGGGGAGGCATGCAAGGAGGCAGCAAGGACTGCACAGGCAGGACCAGCACAGCAGTGGCACACAAGGAGTTCATGCCATGGATCCATCCTGTCAGGCACAGGGGCCAAGATGTACCAACAACCCCAGCTGCAGCCTGGGATAGCTGTGGAGTGGGACACCATCCCTGCAGCCACTCACTCAGCAGGGCAAAGCTTGGCAGAGACATGGGAATGTGCCAGGGGATGCAGGGATTGTATGTGAGGCTGTGGAGGGTTGCTTGAGGGAAGGTGTTAAATTACTTTCCTATCTACACTTCTCACTGCCAGAGCCACACGGCTAAGCTCCCTTGTTCAGGAGTCTCTTCTCCACTTACTGTGAGAATTGATGCCACAGTACAACACACTCCTTAAATAAACAGATTCCACCTTCCAGGCCAGAATCTGAACCCCTGATGTCCCCCAAAATCAGTCTTTAATCCCTTTCCAAGCAGTCCCTAAATTCCTGGCACTCAGGCCATGGAATGTCCTACAGAGACAATTTCAGTGGTACCACCACCCCTCTGCAAAAGCCATCTCTGGTGCCTCACTCCTGTGTGTTTTTTCCTAAATGCAACTTGAACCATCTTTGCCAGCTGGTAGCCAAAGGCTTCAGCTCTCTGTAGAGTACAGGCTTGTGACCCTTGACCTGATGGAGGAGGGACGTGCACTGAGCTGATGGAGACTTCCCCATGTGGAGGGATGGGCAGATCGACCCTCAGCAACCCTGCCTGTGGCCAGTGCACCCTGTGCTTTCACCAGCACACAGCACCTCTGTGCACAGCCCAGCATGAAAGGTGTCAGCTGCTGTATGTCCATGCTAAAGGGAAAAGGTCTCCTTTATCTTCTAGGAATGAATCTGTTTGAAAGACAAAAATCTCCCGGTGGACAGGGCTCATTTGCAACAGAACATCCTCCTCACCAAGATTAGTGTAAGAAAAGAGGGGACAGGTACTTCAAGATGTTTCCTTTTATGTTAGCACAGACAAAGCCAAGAACTCAGCTGTCCACCTTTTTGGAAAACCTGGAGGAAGCTCCAGTTTCAGGCTAGTCAACTGCTCAAGTAAGCACATCATGCAAAGAAAGGTTATACTTCCTCTCAGGTGCCTTGGTCCTTCATGTTACTGAAGTCAAAGCTGAATCCTTCTGCTCTCCTAGGATGGCACTGCCACTTATGAGCCCAAAATAGGGGAGCATGAAAAAAAAACCCTGAACATTGTTGAACACTGCTGTTGGCCAGCTTGCACAGTTCTGTCAAAGGGCTTCCATCCTCACTTTGTCCTTCCACATGGTGCCAGGGTCTCTCCCCTGCCCCTATAGCCCAAGCTTTGGCTAAGCAGAGGATCTGTACAGTGAATAACTGGAACCAGCCAACCTACTCACCACCTGGACAAACCCTGACAGGGACTCTAAAGCCCCAGGGAGGAATCAGACAAATGCAGTGCCTAGTAACAGAATCTAGGGCCTGGCTATTCCTGGCCACACTGTGCTTCCTACCCAGAGAGATCTACTGGGGAGATCCAGAGATGGAGGAACAGATACAAAAGGGGAAAGGGGGCAGAGGAGTCAGCCAAGGAGCAGAAGGGCCCAGCCCATGGCTGCACTCCCTGGAGTCAGAGGGAAGAGCCAAGTGTCTCTCCCTGCAACAGCCCTGACTCCTGTGAGCGTGGCAGTGTTGCTGGCGAGCCCTGCCCTGTCAGGCACATCACACTCCAGGGCTCTGCTCTGGCTGGACTCAAGTTAAAAATACTGCAGGAAGCAAGAACAGGACAGGAGCTGCTGCCCAAAGAGTGCTTTTATCTCTGCCCAGCAGACCCACCAGCTTTGGTGGTCAGCACTAGGGCAGGAAGAGCCAAGGAGTAAGGAGGGGGAGAAGGGCTGAGTGCCTGGGGGAAAGGCAGGGGAGCAAGAGCCAAGCCTGCTGTGCTGTGCTCAGCCCCACTCAATGACAGTCCTGCACCTGCCAGGCTGACCCAACACCAGCCCATACAGACTGCCTGCAGATCTCTGATACAAGCCTACAAAAACTGCTCCTTCCCCCAGGAGAAGCTTGGAGCCAGCAATGTGCTCATGGGACTGCAAAGCCTGGGGGTAGGGGACAAGTCTGCATTTTGGGTTGGATTTCAGCCCTAGGGTTTCTACCCCCACCAAAGCAGTCTTGGCAAGTGCTCTGGATGCCACAGTGCTTTTCAGAGCAGACACTGAAGACACATTGCAGGTGATGACCAGAGCTAAACCATGAAACACCCTCACCCAGCTACTGCAGGGCCTTAGGGTTCCTCTACCAATGCCTCCAGCCTGCTGTGGGAGGAAACCATGACAGGGAAAGTGCTCACTCCCATCACCTCCTTGCAGGCAATAGTGAACAACTCAACCTCTCTGCCAGAAAGATGTAACTGAGAACAGTTTTCTTGGAACCAGCCTCGAGGCACTCAGTCTTTTGCTGTTCAGTGCAAACATCCTGGAGTTTTTTTGATAGGAAGAACAAAACCAACCAACTAAACAAAAAACCCATAAAAACCTGGACAGGATACTAGGCAATCATCAAGACTCCTGAGCAGGTCAGTGCACAGAGGAACCCCCAGCCCCAGTTCTCTGGGCCAGCACTGTCCCCAGGCTGAGAAGCCCAAGCAGCGCAGGTCAAACTCACAGGAGGGTATGGCTGCCTTTGCAATGCTTGTGCTGGCCCCAGACAAGGGGAACAGGGACAAGGGCACAGCACCTCAGTTGGGAGTAAACACTTACGTGCATTGACACAGATACTGTAAGTTTGTACACCAGAGAAACCAGGACTTTAAATACCAGAGCATTCCCAAACAAGAGATTAATACATAGGAAAGGGGGACCTTTTTCTTTTCTTATTTTTTTAGGATGCCTTAGAGATGTCCCAGGCTAGCTTCTTTAAAAAAAAAAAAAAAAGGAAAAAAAAGAAGAAATGAAAGAATAATTATTAAAAAAGAAATACACATCAGTAAACTGTTAAGTGAACAGCCTCCTCCACAATCCAGCTGGTCGAAAAGCCAGCACTGCTGCTAATAAATTAGAGGGTGCGGGTGCAGCTCTTGCCCACAAGTCTCTATACAACAGGAAACCTTTTCTAAATGTTCACAGCTCTTGCCAGGTCTCAGATGGTCACTGGGAGATCCCCTCTGCCCTCCAGGTACCTGCCTCTCACTGATCCTGCATCTGCTGCTGCATCTTCTGCAGCATCTCTTGCATCCGCCGTAACTGCAGGACACACAGAAGAGAGAGTCAGAAAGGGACCAGTGGATCCAGACTTGGCAGCCCCTTGGAGCTGGCAAGGGCATCCCTCAGGGAGTAGTAACTCCTGCCTGAGCAGAGGCACCTGTGTCTGGGGTGGAAGGCAGCTATGTTTCCCTGACAGAGGAAGCTACAGCTTTCAACCCTCTCCTCCACCCCAGGAGCCCACAGAGAGACACAGGAGTGGGAAGCCTCAGGACCGCCTCTATGGGGCAGCTCTGGAGAAACTCCTGGGATTCCAGCTCCAACATCCAGGAGGCACAGGCAGAAATGGTACTCACCTCCTCATCCTTCATCTTAATCAGCTTCTCTGTCTCCGTGTCTGGTGTTGGGAGAGGCAGGATAGGAATGGGGCTTTCTATCCTGTTGTCCTGAGTCAGCTTGCTAGAGACATGGAGAGAGGGGGGAAGAGCAGTCACTCGTGGTCCAGGATGGCTGGCTTTGGTGTCACCACACAATGACTGTCACTCCCCATGGCAGAGCCACCAGCAATGCAGCATCACACGCCCAACCAAGTGGAGGGGCCATAGGGTAATCCAGTCCAGAGCTGTGGCATGCACTTGGATGGAGAATGAGACTTCCTGTTCAGTAGGTGGGAGGCATGAGACAGGCACGGCACAGCAGCATTGCTCTGAGGGCTGGGGTGCCCATGACTGCAGGTAAGAGATGATTTGCTTTCAAAAGACAGGAGTTCTCAGTACATGGGGAGGGAATGGTAGTAGCCAAAGAAGTCTGTGGTGAAATTGGAACTTCATGATGCCACTTGCACATGTTCACCACTTGGAGTCACCACTGGCTCATTATTGAGACAATTCCAGCCTTGGAGCTTAGGATCTCCTACCAAAACAACTCTCTAGAAATGGCCCTGTGCTGGTTTTATGAAACCAGTTTATGCTTGTTCACTGGCAAGGAACTAATCATGGCATGAGAAATGGTGCCAAACTGAAGCTTTCTCTAGGCATAGCGACTACTTTTTCTGTGCTCTTCTTTTAATAGGCATACAGCCTACCTAAATAACAGCTGTGACACTGTTCACCCAGCTCTAGCATTTAACATAGTTATTTTGGGACTCCATATACTTGCTGCTGAAAAAACAGGCATGTCTGCTATGCAAAAGTACTGGGATACACTGCGTGTCAGGAGAAAGTGCCAACCTGCACGTTGGCACACATGCAGGACTGCTCCTTGCTGAAGCTCCTTGCCATTCTGCTCTGCAACGTGGCAGCATAGAGCTACCCAGCCAGGGCTGGCAGGAAGTGAAGGGACTGGTTCACAACAGAGGAGCCAAGACCTACTTAAACCCAAGTTTTTTCAACAGTATATCAGGCTTGGAAGGGAGAAGGAAAAGTAGAGGTCTCAAATGAGAAGCCTGTGAGTATTCTCTCTTCTGTTTTCTGATCATTCTGACTAAAACCACAGAGCATCAAATGCAAAGGGAAGACAATGCAGAGAATTCTTTGAAGATGTGCTGTCTTACTAATTGCCTGGGCTCTGTTGTCTGGGAAACAGCAGTACCCAAGGGTCATGCTATTATTTATACATAACTGCAGACCAGAGAATGCATTCCTGTTCAGCAATGCACACAGCTATCCCTCACCAGAGAGATGGTTTATCCCATTTTATTAGGCTGGATGTATTTCATCCACTGCTAGAAACAGCTTTCTCCAGGCCTATTTCTTTATATCTGCATGGGGAATCCTCAGACAGGAATGTGGATTCTCAGAAGCATTCCCACCGTGGGTTCAGGCTGTGGGAAACATACTTGCATTTGCTATTTTAGTTCTCAGTGCCATTCCTGGAGGCTGCAGCCCAGCAAGTCTCCAGCAGATTCACAGCCTCCTGACCAATGAGCTGTTGTGAGAGCAACCCCAGCTCCACAGAGGGTGACAGACCCCTCCCACCAGAGGGGAGGACCCACCTGGTCATTTGCTGGATGCACTGAGCTCGGTAGTTCTCGTAGTGGACATCGCAAGTGACGTCCTTCAGGTCGTGCATGTGTGTCCGGATCAGCATGTTCCGCAGCTTCACAAAGTCACAGTGAGCCTGGTTTTCCACTGTGGAAGCAACAACGGGAGAGTGCTCGGATATCACGTCTCACCAGGCCTCTCCAGAGAGCCCCTTCTCAGCTCCTGGACACACAGACTGGACTAAAACCCTACCCCAGGGCTCTTTCCTCATCATCCCCTGCCACTGCCCTGGCGCAGGCCTCAATGGTGCTCTGCACTTCTCAACACTGAGGCCAGGCTGCTGAAGGCACCGTGTTCCCAGGACTTTTTGTGTAAAAGGATTAATTAAGCACGTACAGCAGAGCCCTGAGAGAGGATCCCATGTAATGGGATGTCACTGTTATAACCACAGTGAGCACAGCTGGTGCTGGAGGTAAATTGCTTGTCTCATCAGAATTTCAAACTTTAGGACTTAGCAAAAGGCCCCTGTAGACAAAATCAGCCCCTGAGGGGCAAAGCCAAGAGCAGGCAACGGAGAGCTAAAAGAGCTGCTGTTGCCATGGGGAGCCTGGCTCCAGACAGCGCGGTGGGAAGCACTGTGCTGCTGTGATGATCTCCATTGGCCTCTCTGCAGGGCTGGGGAAAACCAGCTGTATCAGGAACAGGGGTTCACAAAGTTGATCCTACTGCCAAATGCTAGCATGCTAACAGGCACAGCCCCCTCTGGAGCCATTGAGGGAGCAGAACCAACAGCTGAGCAGCTCAAGCAGCCAGCCCTAGCCCATGAGTGCAAACACAAGCTTTTGAGATCTAAACCTTCGAGGTCTTAAAGCAACAAACCAGAAAGGGCAAATCAGCAACACCAGCAAAAGCCATTCCAGGTTTACTCTGCCTAAGGGCTTTATGAAATTTCTCCCTTTAGAAGGGAAGAAAGCTGGAGACAAACACTGTGCATCAGCACAGCCTCCAGCCCAGCAACACCAGCACTTACAGGAGCAGCAGCAGAGAAGGGAGTACACAAGGGTTTCCGATTGTTTGGCTGAAAGCAACAGCTTCTCCCCAGAAAATAAACAGGCAATGCCCAGCCTGCCCTGCTTAATAAGAAGCCATGTCCTAGTGCACATTAAAGCTTAGGCATTCATCCATTCATACTGGAGCCTCTCTTCCTCAGTCTGCAATGGGAGGGTTATTGATACACTCCCAGTAACACAGACCTCCTGAGCCAGTCCCAGCTCTCCCCTGCCATCCCTGTTGGAAGTGTCTGTCTGTCCTTGCCCCGTCCCTGCCTGGCCCTCCTCCCAGCGCTCCCAGGCTCCATGCTTACCTTCCACAATGCCCCAGGGGTAGAGCCGTCCACGGACCCGCTGGCCTTTCGCCTCCACCACGGTGTTGCTGCCGATGACGGCAAAGGGAGCGCTCTCCTGGAACGAGAGGCACCGCTGAGCCCAGCTCAGCCCTGGGCTGCCATGGATCCCTTCTCCAGGGGCCAACATCAGGCACAGCAGAACAGCAGCAGGAAGGTGCTGCTAGGAGAGGCACAGGGACATCCACACGTGCCACAGAGCAGGGCACCACAACCCAGTTGCAGAGAAAAGCCTAAAGCACTGGGATCTACAAGCAGCCTAGTTCCCAGCCTAAGCTCAGCTGTCCTGAGGGAAGCTGTGTCTCTGCAGGTGCCTGCATCCCTTCATTAAGGGGAAGCTCTACAAGGAAGCCAAAGCAAAGAGGCTGGGACACCAAGCATGTAGGACAATGTATGCCAAGAGCAGGAATGTACAGACTGTGCTCCTCTCTGCTCAGAAAGGAGTCAAAGCCCATTGCCCCCCTCTGACAGGAGAAACAAGGCCATACTGCATGCACACACAGGCTTGGGAGGCAGTGAGGACTGGGATGCTGGGGCCACCAGACATGCCTGTATGATCATGTTGTGACCCCCAATGCAACTAATGTGTTACAGTGGTGCCTAATCACTCAAAAATCTCTCCTCTTTGCTGATGTCATCACCCACAAACAGGGGCTCAGAACTGCTGTACAACCCAGCTTTCATCCTAAACACACAGGCTGGGGCAGATGGACTGACACTGCCTGGAGGGAGAGCAGAAGGGCTGTGAGTTCATGCCACACTTGACTTCATGGCACCAGCAAGGACATCAGCACCTTCTCCAGGCCATCTGCCACATGAGCCAAGACTGCTTCCAGGGTAGCAGCAGCACAGGCTTTCAGCACAAGCAGGGCAGCTCTTGCTCCTTCTGGGTTGACCCACATACCCATGAAGGTATGTCTGATTCCCCAGACCCTGCTGAGCAGATTCCTTACCTTCAGCTCTCTGTCTTGCTGCTTGAACTCCTCATCCTCATCAGAGTCACACTCAGGAAACTGATATACTTTAATGCCAAATTTGTCGATCTCTTCCCGGATCTACGTCCATGCAAGACAAAACCAAAAGGATGTAAAACTGAACAATAGAGAAATGCTGGGTTTATTCTGTTTGTACTACTATGGTTTGCTATAGCCTACAGATAGCAAAAGGATTTGATGTTTCTTCTACAGTCAGACTCTGCTGAGAGCAGAGCACAGCTGCAGCTGTATGTGCAGATACTGTGTATGTGTGTGTATATATATATATACACACACAAACACGCTGTACAGACACATAAATACATATATGTCTATCTGCCCTCCCTCCTCAGCTCATCCCTGCCACTACCTCAGGTGTAACTGTACAGAAAGAGCATCTCACCCTCTCTTTCAGCTTCCGGATCTCGGAGGGGATCAGGCAGTCGGCTTTGGCAATCAGGGGCACAATGTTGACCTTCTCATGCAGAGCCTTCATGAACTCAACATCCACAGGCCTCAGCCTGCAGCAGGGATGAGGGACACTGTTAGCAAAGACACACTGGGCAGCTCCCCCTCCAGCCTCTCACCCACCCAGCACAAAGGGAAAAGGACAGCACTGTCCCAAGAGCCTGCAGCAGCACTGGGACAGCCCTCAGCTAGGGCTGTACCTCCAGGAAAGCTCCAATTTTAGCTGCTGAGTGTCTCATACAGACACCGACTGGGTATTTGCTCCCTTGCAGGCCAAATAGTGCCCAGGTCACAGCCTGGGGTCTCCCTCCAGCTGTCCTGTACCACAGGCAGCCAGCACAGACCCTTCAGCTGCTCCAGGCTAAGCTGACACATGAGCCAGCAAGGGGCAGGGACTAAAGGCAGCTTAAAACTCTCTTTCCTACACATCAGTTCAGCTCAGCTAGATAGGAACATACAAGTCTGCATGGCATTATTTCTCCTGATTTTCAAATCAGGCTGTAAGGCCTGAGGGAGATCTGCTGTGTCTGTTCACAGGCTGTCGGTCCTGCCAGTGAGGGGAAGGGAGTGCTGTGATGTTTAGCACAGGGAGAACATCCAGACAGCTCCTCTCCTGTGCAAACAGCTCTGGCAGTATACAAGCTGCTACAGGGCAATCCTGGGGCATAAGGGTCTTCCCTCTGGACTGAGTCATCCCCAGGCGTGGAGTGTGGGCTCTCACCCGTGCCCAAAGGGAGAGATGAAGTAGAGGCAGCAATGCACTCGGTTGTCCTGGATGTTCTTCCGGTTCAGGCCACTCTCATCACGGAAATACTGTTCAAACTGCTGGTCAATGTAGTCAGTGATGGGCTTCCAGCTGGGAAGGGCAATTCAATCAAAACAAAGTCTCCTAATGACTGTGAGGTCAAGGACAAAAAGGAAGGCAGCAGTGCCCTGCTCACCACTCAGTGTTGTTAACAGCATCTCCAAAGCCTGGTGTGTCCACTATGGTCAGCTTCAGCTTGACACCCTTCTCCTCAATGTCCACCGTGTGCTTGATGATCTCCACTGTCTGGTTGATCCTCTCTTTGAACAGAAGTATGTGAGTTAAAGCCAGGCAGTAATGCTGGGGATCCCCACTACACCCATGACAAGCCATTCCCTTTTACCACTGTTTTTTGAAACACAGGTTTCAAAAACCCCAGATCACACTCGAAGGAGCCTCAAGGCAGTGGTACTGCAAGGGCCAGCAGCAGGCAGATAGACTCCAAGATACACAAATCTCTGAAGTGCCTGTAGCCCATCTGTTCTGAACATTTTGTCCAGTCACTGGGGAAAGGGAATCCTTACCATACTCCAGCATCCAAGAACAAAAGACGAATCTCAATATATCATCCCAAAGGCCTAATGCTGCTCTGCAGCCTCATCTTCCCTTCAAAGGACAGAAGAGCCCTACAGCCAAACCCTTTTTGTTCAATTCTAGTGCCTTAGCAGACACAAAGGAGAGCAGAGCCAAACAAGAGGGCTGCGATCCAGCCAAACTTGTAGCTGCTGCTGAAGCAAGGAACCAAAGTGCTAGTCCTTAGGACAGTCCCATTCACCCTGCTTTGCCCCCAACTTACCCTCTGCATTGAGGAGCTTTCTGTCTTTGTAGAGGTCTGTCAGGAACAGGCTATTCACCAGCGTGGATTTGCCCAGACCCGACTCTCCTAATTGACAGAGCGCAAAGGGGAGGAGGAATAAGCAGGCAACATGACCCACTAATTGACTTACAAATGAAACTTTGAACAAAGCTTTGAATCCTGAGCCAGAGGAAGCAAGAGAGACAAGCTGTCAGGAGCTGTTTATTGGCACTACATTTTTCCAGTAGTGGAAAGACTTGCTGCAAGATGTCTCAATCCTTGTAAAAATGTTATCTCCCAGCTCCCCCGTTCTTCCTCTCCTTCCTTTCCCTTGGTCCCTGTTTGGCCCTGCCTTCACCACCAATAGCAGTCACTGTTGGAGGAAAAGCTTGCTTGAGTGGGTTATGAGGGGTCAGGAGGGGCCTGTTCCTCCTGGGGGACCTGCCACAGGCTGGGGAGCAAAGCAGGGCCTGAGACAAGGACCAGAACAGATTGAGGGGACGATCCAAGTGCTATGGGAGCACCTAAGGGAAGTGAGGAGAGCTCCTTCCCTCCACATACCCACCGAGTGGCCCAGCCACCTCCATCCACGGGCAGTCTCACCTGCAACCATCAGGGTGAAGTCGAAACCCTTCTTCACGGATTTCCGGTGGACCTGGTTGGGCAGAGTGGCAAAGCCCACGTACTGCTTCTCATGGTCCTGCGGGGCAGAGGTGGATGGCAGCAGGTCAGAGTGTGCCACCCCTTCTGCTTGAGCCTCACACAGTGACAGGGAGTGGGACTCAAAAAGCCCCTGGGGCAGAGCCAAGGGCTGGAGGAGAGGCAGGTCCCTGCCCTGGCAGCAGTGCAGGGCAAGGCACACACCTCCTCTGGGCTTAGGGACTTGGCCCTTCCCACAAGTGGGCACAAAGGGACATGTCCCAGCCACAGCCCTGTTTGGCTCCTCTCCCAGCAGCTTCCCAGCACAGAGAGCACAAGGGAAAAGGCACATCCCACAATTCCTACCAGAGAGCACATCCAGGGCTGCTGCTGACAGACAGCCTTCCTAACTCTGCTTCATCTCCACAGTCACAGGCTCCCTTCACAACAGGGTCACCAAATGCCACCTCTCCCCAGGTCATTTCCACGTCCCTCCCTCCAGAGGAAGGTGTGCTACATGATGGAGATCTCTGTAATTAGCACCATTAGCACTCTGGGGCTTGCACTGTCCTGAGCCGTGTCTAGAGGAAGGTACAGGGGCTCAGCTTCTGCTTGACCTGAGAGGGGATTATTTCTTGCTGTGTCACAGCCACTCCTGGCTGAATAAGAGGAAATCCTGAGTAATCTCTTGTGTTATTTCTGAAGAGACCAAAGTTCAAGGAGCACGGGAAGTGGATGGATGTGGAAATATTGATAATAGAGCTAAGATGATTTTGGTGAAGGTATTACATTTAGTATTACTGGAGTGTTACCTACCACCCAGCCCCTTGTCACTGAGTGCTCCCTCACAGCACAAAATCCACAGGCACCTCACAAGCATGGCACATGCTCTGTACAAGCACACTAAGCCATTTACAAATGCCTGAGCTAGAGACATGATAGACTCTGCATTTCAACATCACTGAATATAATCATACCACTGGGATTCATACCACAGACACATCCACGGAGCCAGGAGTTCCTCAAAACTGGCCCTAGCTCCTATTCCATGGATGCCTTCAAGCACATGACTGTCCTCACCCATTCTCCAGGCACAGCAGGGAACACCTCCATTTAACTATGTCCATTCCTGGGCCACACACTCAAAGAAATACAAAATATGATCCAGGGTGCCGAGCTTAGGGCAATGCTTACTTGCACCTATTTCCACACTGCAGGTGGGCAACATCACTCCCAAGCAGCTCTCTACAGCTGCATGTCCACCTGTGTGAGAATCCCTGGGCATTCTCAGTCTGACAGACTGCAAAGTTCCACTGGGGACACTGAGCAAGGAAGACAGAGTCTCCTTCTCCCAATTTATGGCTGCTCTGGAGCTGCCCACTGAGATGGAACAGATGTGGCTGACGGCCATCATGGCCCAAGGATTCTGTCCTTTAGCACTGTCACTACCTTCCAGCAATTGAGGTTTGGTCTGGGTCTGAAACTTGGTTATTTTAGCCCTGAGTGATTGTGGATTCTGATCTCCCTCACCTCCCATAGCTGAAGCAATGTTGTTTCACCACCCCACAGTCCAGAGAGGCAGGAAAGGACAGAGAAAACTAAATTAGAGAAATGGGGAGAATTAGAAAGTGCCCACAGCGCTCCAGTGGCAGCTGTAATGACTGATCTAAAAGGCAGTGACATCCCAAGCAGCAGTGCAGCGAGACCCTGGGTGATGAGTGATGGCAGCTCTGCCGAGCTGCACGCAGCAAAGCAATGCCTGCCTGGGGGACACCACAAACTGCCACCCAGAGGGCTCAGGAAAGGGCAAACGAGGTGTGCAAAGCAGAGTGAGAAACGTGATAATGGCAAGGTCACGAAATCAAGGAAGAAAAGACTGCTTCCAGCCTCTGCCTCTGAGTACCAGAGCTGTCTCCCAGCTGCTTCACTTCCTGGTAAAACACATCCATGAGCACAGCCAAAATGGACACGTAACAGCCAGCTCCTCACAGGAAAAGGACCAGTGTTTCCCAGCAAGCACCACAAATATACAACATACTTCCCTTTTGTGTTTCTCCTGCCCTGAACTTTACCAGACTTTGGAAAGACAACGATCACCTGCTCTCTCCAGTGACTTGACGTGTGAAATAGTACTAGTAATGAGCTAATGAAACCTTAGCTGAGGCTTGGGGTGTGTTTCTCTTGTTTTGCTTGGTTTTTAACCTAGATGACTAAGGGCTGACAATAGAGACAGTGGGGACCTGTGCTCTGGTGCAACTCCACTTACTTCTGCCAGGTGTAACTGGCTGAACCTGATCTCTCATTTCTGTTCAGCCCAACCAGGAGAGCATGGATTTGCTGTACCTCTGGTTGCCTCCCCATAGCTCCGTGGAATCACAATATTCAAAATGAGCAAATCCCAGCTGGTGCAGGACACTGCCCTTTACCCACGACTCATGTAGTCATTTCCCTTGCAGAAAGGAAGGTCAGTGCTGAGTGCAATACCAACAGAAGAGCTTCCCTCACTATGGGAGGCAGCCAGACCTCTGAGAGGAAAAACCCTGTCCCTAGCCATGTCTCCCTCTGACCAGCTATGGACACACTGCAGAGCCCTGTTAAGGGTGAAGGCAAGAGATGCAAGGCAAGTTGTGAGGAGGGATCCCCTTCTTATAGCAGCCCTCTGTCAGGAACAGCAGCGTGGTCTTTGCCCCAGCCTTGACTTGTGGTTCTTCACGTTCACTTTGAGACACTCAGCGTGTGCTCCTATCCCAGTCATATTCAGGCACTATGACAGGCATGTACCACCACCTCTGCCAGCATGGCAACATCAACATGGCATTTAAGGAGCCCAAGTAGCCTCCCAAGCCTGGTGTGTGCCTTGCTCAAAGCTCTACACCACTCACCACCTCCAGGTACTACCTGCAGAGCAACTATGCATGGGGTGGAGAGGCCTGGGAGGGCTACTGACAGAGACAGGGGGCTTTCTCGGTTATGGAAAGGTAAAATCCATTAATTAGATGAGAGGCTGAGATGGAGGGAGGTCCTAAATGCATCACAGCCCCCTCCTCATGCTCTTGACCCTCAAGCCAGGTCCCATCAAGCTGACAAAAGCCAGGACAGCTGGTTCCTGCACTGTGCTTCTCTTGCCAGCTCCAGCTGTCGGGAAAGGGCCTCAGCCAGCAAAGCCAGCAGCACTCTGGCACAAGGAGCCCCTCTCCCACTACCTGCTCCATGCTGCTGCCTTTGTTCCCGCTGGCATCCAGCTACCACGTGCCTGGGAACATACCCCACACATCACCACAGAGGCCACTAAGAGCTGTGGCCAATCTTTGGGACCCTGTCACAAACCAAAGCACCTCAGGCCAAGAAAAACACACCTGTACTCTCCCTTGGCACACGCTTGCTGGTTCACCAGACATTACAGCAACATGTCACATCCTCACATCCTCTAATACCCAGCTGAGGTGGCCAGGGCTCCCCTGGCAGCCAGTGCTCTCCCTGGCAGCTCAAGCCAAGCAACAAAGCCCTGGGTGGGCTCAAGCCCTGTTCATGTTGGGGGCGTAGAAACACTCAGGATGTGTTGCACAGAGGAGAAGCTGTCCTGGTACTGAGGTGCTCACAGGGCTGTCTGCACCTCCAAGGCAGAGTACAGCCTCCATCACTTCTGTCCTTCCCAATTCCCTCCTCACGTCTCTGGTGGATGTGCTGTTTAAACCAACCCAGATCTCACGTGACTTCATTCAGCCTGGGGATAAAAGGGGCCTTGCTGGGTATATTCAAAAGAGCTAAAATTAAACGTTATGGGACCACAGCAAATTTGAAGAATAATGCATGTCAAGGTCTGGAGCAAGCCCCAGAAATGATGGAGCTGTGCTAGGACCCTGGTGCCTCTGCCTCTTCAGGGGGAAGGGGCCCTCTCGGTGTCACAGCCTTCAGCACAAGCCATCCAGCTCCCTCCCAGGGAGCTCTTCCTCCAGCCTTTCCCCTCGGGCCAGGCACGGCTGCCACATCCGCGTCTGCACGGACCAGCACAGCCCAGCCCTGGAGGAGAGGCAGACCATTTGTTTCCTTCCATTGCAGAAAGCTGCATAAATTCATAACACAAACAGCCCCCAAGGCATCTGCCACGGACATCTGCTCCTCGGGCCTGGGGCTGAGCACAGGAGAATCGGCAAAACCACTCGGCCACCACCATTTGCTGAAGAGAAGGAACTCGGCCAGCAAAGCACAGCATTAACACAGTGTTAATTAACGCAAATCGGACTGCGTGTGGGCATACATAGCGCTGACTCCTGCCCTGAGCCCCCCCATGCACGCACACGCCATTCAGACAGAGAATCACTGCATCGAATGACCGCACAAAAGCGTCGCGCATCTCGCAGCTGCCCACCGCGCCCCTCGGCGCCGCGCCGCGGGGGCTGCTCCCCTCCTTTCTGTGCCCGCCGTCCCTCCCTTACCGGCGTCTTCCCGCTCCTCTGCTCCTCAGAGGTCTCATCTTGTGCTGCGCGCGTCTTCTCGGGCACCATCCTCCCCCCTCCTGTCCCCGCTGCTCCCCGGCTCGCGCAGTGCTATAAATACATCCCTGTACCTTCAGCTTGCCTGGGTGGCTTCGCTGCGCCTGAGTCCGGGGAGACAGCAGCCGCTCCACTAACCGCTCCTGAATAATGATCGAATCCATAACCGCGGCTGGCAGGACGGACGGACAGCCACGGCGGGCCAAGGGAAAAAACCCCAACCCATGTGTTCCCTCCCAGCCTTCGCTAAATCCATGCGGCAGCCCCCCCGCCTACGCGTGCACACACAC
Source organism: Urocynchramus pylzowi (assembly GCA_013397555.1). Classification (NCBI taxonomy): domain Eukaryota; kingdom Metazoa; phylum Chordata; class Aves; order Passeriformes; family Fringillidae; genus Urocynchramus; species Urocynchramus pylzowi. The sequence goes on from VZRH01006792.1 coordinate 163,597, forward strand.
GCAGGGCTGGCTCGGCTCGCCTCGGTGCCGAACGAGGCGAGGAGGAGAGCCGAGGAGAGGCGAGGAAAGGCGAGGAGGCTCCCAGGCAGCTGCCCGGGATTTCCTGCCTCCGCCTGTGCCGCGGGAGGAGCCTGCCAGCGAGGACAGGACAAAGGCCACCGCGGCCGCAGGCCAGAGGCGATGTCTCTCGCCCCGCCAGTGTCCCGCGGAGAGGCTGTGCACGTACCGGATGCTGTCCCTGCCATCAGTCTGACTCCGCGTGACAGATGGGCCTATTCAGCTGGAGGATTTTTTACATACCCTGCCAGATGCAGCCGAGACAAAGGTTTGCTGGAGGAAACCTGCTCTTAGCAAAAAAGTGCTGCTTCTGGCTGTGTGGGTGAAGGTCTTAAGGGTCCACAAAGCCACCAAAAAGCAGTGTTCAAATATAACCCCCAGATCCCAGTCCTGGTTGACGTGGATCTGTCCTTACGTGGTGCAGGCTGATCTCTTGTCTAGTCCAGGCTCTATTGCAGCCTCATCTCTGAATCCAACTGGAATAGCAGCAGATGCATTCTGAATCTTACAGCAACCATTCAAGCTCTGAAGACGTTTCAGAATAAGGAAGTGTCTGAGTATTCATTAAGCAGATGAACCCAACCCAACAACAGCCCAGCACACCAAAAAAGTCATTCAAATCTCAAGTCTGGTTCTAAACCTATAAAATATGCCTTCCAGCTTTTCTGTGCAGCCATAGAAACTGAACAGGAATTTATATTAAACAGACAAAAGCTCCTAATTTCATAATCACACCATTTTGGAAACTGGGGGGTTAATACCACAGCATGTATAATGAAGTGACAATACCTCAGTATGTATAATGAAGAGACAGGAGATGACAGCACTGGTGGTGCTGGAGGAACCTGTCCCTTGCCTCACGGGTTCCTGAGCAGCTTTCTGCTCACCAATGGGAAGGACACAGGCTGCAGCCATACTCCTGTCTTGCTCTCAGCCAGAGCTCCTGCTGCTTCTCTGAGATCTGCAGGACTCCAGCAGTGACTCCACAGAGTGCCAGACCAGCAAGGCCTGCCCTGGTCACCTTGGGCCACAACCCAGGGCCTCCACCGTGTACCCCAAGTCTGGCTGACACCAGGTTGTGTTATAAAGTACTGAGTCACTATAAGGTCAAGTGGCCTGAAGTCTGGGAGCAGCTGTGAGTGTGCAAATGAAAGAAGAGGGGAAACCCCCCTATGTTTTATCTACGCTGCTGTCCTATAAGCTGACAGAGGGTCATGTCAGAAGTCACAGGCACAAGGTCTTAAAGGCTGATAAATATAAATGGAGGAGAACTAGGAAACACTCCCAGAGCAGGAAAACTCCTGCCACACAACAGCTGTCATAGCATACGCATGAAACCCTTCTCCCAACCACCCTGCTCTACCAGCAGCATCCTTAATTACACTCACTGAGTTTTGTTCCCAGTTGTTTCTGTGTGTAGCAGTCAAGCAGAAGGGTTGGACTGAGATCCAGGTGTGGCAGGAATTGCCACTGCTCAGAACACGTTCCTGTTTGGCAGCTCTGCCCTCCCTCTGCTGCATTGCTCCATTCGCCAGGGAGCTGACAGCCCTGCATTGGTCTCTCTGCTCAGTGGTAGGTCAGGCCATGCTCATGACACCTCTTCTTCCTCCTAGATTCACCTAATCCTTGCTTTCCAGGACTGGGGCACTCTCCCACCAGGGTCTGGAACCGGCACATGACTGAGGAGCAGCGATGGCACCACACTGCCTGCACTGGGCAGCAAGAGCAATGGCTTGTGGCACACCCAAGGTGCATCCAAACCTTCTTAAGATAACAGGAAGTTTCACCAGTCCTTCCACACCATAAACCACAATAGCTGCAAGCAAACCCTCTCCAACTCCAATGAATTCTCATGGCTTGGAAAACTCTTGTCTGAGTACCACAGGCCACATGGCCACCAACCACAAGCATCTTCCAAAGGCATGTGGAGACATGCTGTGTCCCCATGAGCCCACTGCACCAAATCAGAACATTCTTTTGGGCTGGGATCACAGATGAAGTCAACAACGATTTGGTTGCGACAAAACCACAGTGTTGTTCATGGCCTTAGGAGCTGTGCTGACAGTGCAGAGAGGAACAAGGAACTGCTGTCTCCCAAGTGCCTTGAGCTCTCACACATCACACATACTCTCAGGACTGGCAGCCAGGGAGGAATTCCAGTCAGAAGGCTATGTCTGACAACTCAGAGAATAAATCAGAAGAAGAAGCAGAAGAGTAGGTCTTGGCTACAGAGATAATCTTAAGACTGAGTGGCCAATGCTAAGGCTTCAAAATGCTGAAGGACAGACAACTGGTCTCAGCCTCTCCTGTCCCTCCTAGAGACAGCAGAGATGCTCATCTGGCATCCTCAGAGTCACCAAACCGTAAATGACAGACTCGTTTGTGTCCCTCAGATGTGCTGCATGACACACCCAGAGCTGTTGGCTCAGGCTGATCTTGTGTCCAAACTTTCCAAAGACAGCCAAGCCAATCTTGTTTAGCCCCTGTCCTTTCTGATCACAATCCTCTTTCCACACAGCCTTTAAAAATGCCCAGTGTAAATCCTGGCCTGCCCCGCCAACAAGGAATCTGATGTACACCATCGTTTAAAGAAGGAAAACAGAGGCCATCTCATGAAGTGTGCAGCAGAGCTTAGCAGGGAAAAACTTGGCACTTCCAAGATCTAGAGCAAATCCAAAGTGTTTTCTTCCACTGGAACCTCTAAGCTCCTCTCCAGGCAGGTGCTTGCAGCAGCAGCTCGGGGGTCAAACTGGCTGCAGGATCCAGGTTTTGAGTGTCAGAGCAGACAACCCCAATCTGCCCAGCCCCAACCTGCTAAACAGTCAGCAAGGGCAACACAGACTTGGGGTGCACCAAGTCCTTCCCACCTCCCAGACCAGCTCTTTGTCAAACTTTGACAGCAGAGAAGTCCTCCACCTGCAGGGGAGCTGTTTTCTGGCAGAGATGCTGTGGCTTAGGGACTGCAGTGCTCAGGCTCCATCCTTGGTGAACAACCAGGAGTATGTCACAGAAGGAAAAATCTTCAGCCTGATCCAGACAGATGCTCTTGAGCAGCACAGAGCCAGGCAACAGGGTCCCACCAGGGATGCGCCCAGCCAGCCTGGCCTGCATGGAGGAGTGGTGAAACTGCATATCCATGGCTTGGCAGGGTCAGCACAGCACGTAATAACAGCATTTATGTTTCTTCCTCTGAAGCAACTAAGCTATTTTCAGTATTCCCCACAGAAGGGAAATTTTCTTTCTGGCTGTTTTCTAGGACGAAGGGAAGGGCAGTTCCAGAGAAGCTGTTTGCTCAAGCTGAACAGGAGCAGCAGCAGGCAGCAAACTCATTCCCAATGTGGACCAGGGCAATGGAGGATGAGGAACAGTCGATATGGATACTTCTCCATGCAGCTGCATAGCTGGGAACCTCCAGGGCTCAGTTACCGCCTTCTTCTCCTGCTGCCTCCTCTCCCACTATAAGGCCTCCTCTCCCACTATAAGGAACATCTGTGCTGACTTCAGACAGATGAATCTCACGGGTATCGCAAGGTCTGAACTCTGCTGCTCCATCACCAGCAGAGCTGCACACTCACCCTGAGGCTCCTGCTGACCTGATCCAAAAGCCTTGCTGATCTAAACTCTGATGAATAATTTAACTTCAAACTTGCAAGCAAGGCTCCATCTAAGTGGCTTCTGGGAGCATCAGAGCCCTGACTCTTTAGCCAGGTTTCATCCTGTGATGATCAGGAAAAAGCAAGATACCAGACAAGAAACGCAGGAATCCCAAAGCACAGGATTAATCCTCTGTATGTTCAATGCCACAAGCATAATCTGCACGGCAGCCAGATCTCATCTTTTCTTTTACCTATCCCACAGGTCAAACTTTTAATTTCCGCTCAAGGATCACTGCTGCTTTGGCACATAATCCCTCCAGAAATGTATCAAATTCCATTTCAAAGGTATTTATGCATCACGCTTCCTCTTGAATTGCCTCGTGCTTCCCAAGAAGCACTGTGTGACTCATGCCAAGCCTCCACTTCCAGCTCTTAAAAAGGAGCGACGACCCTCATTTGCCTCCTGCTTTTTTAAACTCGTGACTTGCTCTGGAGTGAGTTCACAGAGCTTCTCACACCCAGCTCCTCATTTAGGATAATCTGCACGATATAACAAACTGGGCAGACGTGGAGCTGGCTGAATCTCTTCCAGCAGCCCCCTTTGGTCGCTGCCCGAATCTCTTCCAGCAGTTCCTCGGTCGCTGCCCGCCCTGTCCGGGAGGAGCCGCGGTGCGGTACCGGAGCGTTCCGCGCGAGGGAGAAGCCGGCGCACGCAAGGGCCGTGTCCGCGCCGGGAGCGCCCCGGCGGCTTCCCTGGCCAGGGCCACACGGAAATCAACGTACAGGTCAAACCTGCCGCCCTCGCTGCTTCCTCCGATTTCGAACATATTCCTTAGTGCAGGACAGAGGTTTCCAAAGTTAGTCTGTTAAGACAGAAGGAGAAACCAGGTGGTGCAAGAAGGTCTGCGGCAGTCTCGGCACTACGGCTGCTCATCTCTCCCTCCGATTCATCCTCCAGCTCTGCAGCACAGATCAGACTTAAACAGATATTCGGCCTCTCATCTCAAAGCTACAGCTGGGAAAACCAGGGAGAGGCAGAGCAGAGCCCTGCCAGCCCTGGGAAGCCAGGAACAACAGTGTTTGGGAAACAAACAGGTACACATTCCTCTGGGGCACCGAAGCTGGGCCGGGAGCAGTTTGGTGGAAGAGGATGGAAAATAATGGTGATTTATCCTCTGCAATTGAAAGGCACTGCTTCTTCCAGCTCTCAGGTTCTCCATCCAAATGACAAGAACATCAGTTTTGGAAGTTCTTGGTGCATGTTAACATACATGAATAGGGAAAGGTTGGGGACAGGATCCTAAGAAGGTGCAGTTTAAGTTACAGGTAGTGGTCCCAATCCTGCGATCCTTACTCACCGAGTAGTCCCTTTGAAATAGAGACGACTGCTCACGTGAGTAAGGGATGCAGGATCAGGCCTGTCTACCAAAGAGGCTGAATCCTGAACCGAAGAGGAGCATTGTGAGACACCTACACCTGGTCCAGCAGGAGCTAATCCAAGGGCATCACAGGGGAAGACAGTCCAGGCTGGGGCACCACACCTGCAAACAGCACACGGAGCAAAGACCATGGAGAGCAAGGTAGTGGACAACGAAGATGCTGCACTCAAGCAGAAATTCTCCTGATTTCATTCCCAGTTCACCCATCTCATGGATAATCCCAGGTCTGTAAGGAGATCTTTCTTAACCCCACTGTCCTCCCAACAGGCTACCAAAAACCTTATCAGGAGAATGAAAGCCAACTGTCTTGGGAGAATTCCCAACCTCTATCTTCCACCTACAATTAACATAACTTTAGGAGTAGCTGATGCCCACAAGAGAGGAGAATAAGCCCACTCAGCTCACCAAATAATTTTTAATTCCATTAATTAAGGGGGGAAAGGCAGGTCTCTAAAGCAAATTTCATTTCTGGAATGCACCCAAGGAGAAAAAAGTTGGCCTCGGACTGTGTGAGCAATAACCCCGTAAAGCTGTGCAGAACAAGGAGGTAGAGGCACCTTCTCCTTCCTAGGGGGTCTCATGCAGGTTCCCCATCAAGGACTCAGATGCCCAGGCTCCAGCCACACACCCTCCCTCCCTGCTGTCAGCTGCCTCTGCACACTCAGTAACATGAAGCAGAGTCCTTGTGCACCTTGAGACAGCAGAGGCACCCAGGGACCTTCACCTTCCTTACCACCCTCACCCCTGGGCTTGCAGCCCAGCCCACTTGACGGAGATGAGCCTGCTGAGAGGGAGCCATGCACTCACCCTCCTCCCTTTGCACCAGCACAGCTCTGTCTTGCTCCACCTGCATCTCCACACAACACAGCTGTACCTGGCTGTGAAGTGCCGATCCTCGGAGCCTAGCACGGGCCAGTGTTCCTGGAGAAAGCAGCTGTGTGCCTTGCAGTGTGCCCCAGCTCGCTGTGATGTGTGCTGGACCATCTGCTATCCCAGAGGGGTCCCCAGGAGCCCGTTTCCCAGCCCCACCATAAAACACTCTGTGCAAACGTCACTGCCCACATCAGTCTGCCCAGGGCTGGGCCCTGTGTCAGGACTAGCATCTGTCTTTGCAGATGGATAATTAGATTCCCTTTCCATTTCCTTTCCCCTCCTGATGGTTTCTCTGGCTAGCAGTTCCCCCGCAGCCCTGCACAATCCAGCAGCATTAGTCAGAGGGAAATTTTGCTCCCTTCCTCCCCAGGATGTTGTTCTTGGTTCAATATGAACAGCAGAATGAACTGCATGATGATTTGAGTGCTTCATGGCAGTAGCACTTGTCCTTTTCAGCCTGGCAAACACAGGCTTCCCTCCCATAGCTGCACCCTGCCCCTTTTCCCAGGTGACGCAGAAATCACAGTGTGAATTCAATGAGTGTGATGTTGTTGGCAATTGGAAGCAATTAGCTAATCAGCAGGAATATGCAATCAGCTGGACTGGGGTTGCAGCACACCTCCATTTATGAGCAGTGGTGCCAAACACTCCTTTTGGGCAGGGCCTAAAGAAGCGTACCTGATTCTCAGCCATGGTGTGAGATGCTCTCAGAAAAAGATCATAACACCCTCCTGCAGGAAACCTGAGGAAGAGATGGAGCAATGATGAAATTTGGATAATTTAACACAGAGCTGTATCTCAGAGCTCCCAGAGAAGGAGAGGATTGTGTGCCCAGATGAAGTATCCATAGAGATCCTCACTGAGCATACAAGATTGTCTGTCCTCTCCTGCCACTAAGAAGTGGCTTTCTGGGAAGCAGAACTGATACCTGAAGCCCTGATGGTTGCACAAGCATCCCCAGGACCTGGAGAGATGCACATACACGAGTTCCATCTGACAGAGAGGACTTAACCTTCGGGGATCCACAACTTTCCCACAGTTTCCCCCTCACAGGAGATGTACAGACTAAAGCTTTCAGAGACAATCTGTCAATTCTGTCCTCTTGTACCCTGTGACATCCTGTGTTCTCCATGGGCAATGTCCTGAATCCATACAGCGCACAGAGTTCACAGCCCTCCAGTGCAAACCATCAAGACTTCTAGCAGCTCCACATCACTGCCTGGGCTTGGTAGCTTCGATTCTGCACGTGGCTGTAAAAACCAAACTGCTCCATGCAAGGGGCTTTGAAATGCCTTTCAGAAGATTCCAGGAGCTTGCAGCTGACTCCCTCCCCTGTGATCCATGCCAGCCCACTGCTGGCTGCCCACCAAGAGCTGGATGCAGCGTTACCCAGCTGTGCCAGGCTCGCAGGCCATGAGGCTGAGACACTGCAGCCATCGAGCAGCGAGTGCCTCTTGACCATTTGCAGCCTGGCTGGGCTTGCCAGGGCTGGCACACACCGGTGCCCACACCGGCAGCGAGGCGCGGTGTTCCCCAAGGGCATCACAGCCCTGGCTGCCCGAGGAGGTCCCCAGCACAGCTGTGGGACCACCTAGGCAGATGCAGAGTCTGGCAGTTTGCTGCATGAATGAAGAAGAAAAGGTAAGGGCAGCAAGGCAGCTGGGGACCAGGATCGTTCCCCGCTTGCCTGTGGTTTTGCAGCCATCCAGCATTGACATCAGCTCCTTGCACCCTGCCATCGCAGACACTGAGGCTGTGCCTGGGGGGCAGCTGTCAGAATAATCAAAAATGGAATCAAGAAATGCTTTCCAACACCTTTCTCTCCCCTTCTCAATCACCTACTTGCTCCAGCAAACACCAAGCCTGGTTACACCTTTGCTGCACAACTCACCGCTTCCCTGTGCCCTGCAGTGCGACTGGAGAGTCACATTTTATGTGATGATGGGAGAAAACTTCAAGTCACTGAACATCTAAATCAAACTGTGCTGTCAAAGGGAATTTAAATGAAGTTACTTCCAAGCTTAAGAGTAATAGTCAGTAACTGCTGAATGTTGCTTCTCTTATCAGGGAGATGTTGACCAGTAGGGCAAAAATAAGACTAGTTAGTCTGAGTTTGTAGTGGAACAGAGCAAAGAACCTTAGATGAAGAAGTATCTGGCTCAGAGTCTCAGCAAGGATTGTGTCAGATACTAGAGGGCTCCCCATGCCCTTCCATAATACAGGTGTGAATTGCAAGGTCTGGAGCCCACAGTAAGGATGGGCCACACAGATCATTCACCAAGACTGGTGGACAGTGACAGGTCACAGTGGCTCTGCAGTACCCAGATGAACACCTTGCCTGAGGCTGCTGCAGGACACAGCACAGTTTGCCAGGCTAGGGGGTCAGCTCAGCAATCTTGGTGCTCTTGTGTAGGGGGGCAGTAACAGGCACCTCAGCACAGAGCCAGGAGCCCAGCACAGCCCACCAGCACAGCAGCCTTGTCTGCTTCAGTCCAGCCCCAGTCTTCATTAGCAGTTTTGCAGCAGTGAGAGATTGCTACTAACCACTGAGATGGAGCCATCTGTTTTCATTTATGTGCTGGCTCACAAGAGCAGCTACACAGCAAAGGACTCAAGAGAGGGTTTGCTGTCCTGGGCACACAGGGAGTGAACAGACAGCCAGTTGGGACAGAGGCTGAATTCACCCTCCTCAGTGACCTAATACCTCCCTTCTGCAAAATGAACACCTGGGAGGCACTGCAGCCCTCCCTCTTTGATTTTGTGACCAAGCCCCATCATTAATCCACCTACAGGCCACTTCCCTGAAGGCACAGAGGATTTGCTCTCAAGTTCAACTTACACCAAATTGCTGCTCTGCACGGCACCTCAGCAGAGGAGGGGTTGATAAAGCTGTTCCCACATCTCTTGGCCTGCCCTCTTAAAGCCAGAAGGAATCTGCCCCTGATAAGACAGGATCCCTAAATTAACAGCTACCAGGCCCTTTTTTTTCTGTATCAGGGTCCTGCAGAAATCATGTTATGCAAAGAATTCTTTACTCAGACAGCTTTTCTGTGCATTCATTTTTATGTACACGCTGCTTGGGCCAACCATGTACCCAGCTGCCCCACAAAAGAGCAAAATGTGCTAGTGGTTCCTGTGCAGCACAAAAGCACAGAGTGAAGATGAAAAGGCAGCAGGTACCATGGGAGAGTCTAGGCAGCTTCCAAAAAAGGTAGCAGGAGGAAAGCAATAAAAACTGGGGACACCCTGTGTGGGGAGGGCTACAGAAGTATTAGTCCTGTCTGGCAGATGAACTTTGGAAGGGCTTTGCCACCTTGCTTTACCAGTCACACCTGCTTGGGAGGGAAAATAGTCTTCTTGCTCAACAGGAGGTTTCATACTATAAAACAGATTGCTTAATTCTTGACAGTTTCTGTTTGGAAACTACCCTTTTCCTGTGTTTGCTACTTCCTCTGTGAGCACACATTTTGTCAGAGCCAGAAGAGATGTTATGCTCCTCTCAGCCTGCCCATGGGCCTGGCAATTCCCTTCAGAGATTCCTTCAGTTTGGAAGATCTGGTGCCTGTGGTGGACTCACAAAAACAGCAGAGAGCAGCAGAACATATACTAAGTTCTCCTTTCCTTCACAATAAAATCTTCCTAGTCTTGACTGGAGAGAGCAGAACTGAGCGTTCCTGGAGAGCATTGCTCTTAAGTGAGAAAGGATGGAACATCAGGACACAGCATGAAAACACAGCAACACCCTGTGATACTGCAGTAGCAGCAACTGGCTGGACAAAACTGCCACAAAACCAAAATCCTAAAGCATCCACAGCTTCATGGAGGAATCCTTCCCAACATGATCTTGGCTTACTGCCCCAATCCCATCACCAACTTCTCTGCCCCATTGTGGTTTTGGTTATCTCACCTCCAACCACGCCCCTCTGCAGAGGGCAATTCCGTATCACCTGGCAGATACCACCATGCTCAGTCCCACAACAACATGGCACTGATGCTGCAGACAGAGGTGGAAGAGCAGCCAGACCTCAGGTCCATTCTCAATAGCTGGAAAAGAGCATTCTCTAAAGTGTATCCTCCTGTAGCTCATGTGTCTGGTGTAACAGCCCGAGCACAGGAGCTTCCCTTGCTTCTCCAATCTGCCTTTGCTTCACTGTCACATATTGTCAAGCTGTCCCATTCAGCCCTGCTCTGCTGAAATCTTCCCAGGAGACATTTCTCCTCAAAGCTCCAGATAGAGTGGCATTGCCATCCTGGTCCATTACAGCCCTGTCCCAGTCACCCTGAGGCGGCTCTCAGGGACTTGATACATTGCAGAGAGCACACACAGCTTCAGGCCACAGAGCACAGGGCTGCTGAACCTGAGAGACCAAAGGAGCCCTGCCTCCTGCAGTTCCCAGCCCACCGGGCAAAGCCGTGCTCAGGCAAACAGGATCTGCTGCCAAGACCTCCCCCAGTGAAGGAAGAGCCAGTGACCCTGCCCTGAATTGGGGAGGCCCTGAGCAGCACAGCAGGGCTGGGCACAGAGCCCTGAGTTACCATCCCAGCTCCAGAGCTGACAAACCTCCCACCAGAGGCAGCTCCTGGTACAAAGCCTCTTTTGTTCCCGACACACGAGCTCGCTCCAGGCTGCCGACGGGACACATCTTTATTGTGCCCTCCTGACTTCAGCAACAGGCAAGGCTTGGGGATAATGCTCCCTTTCTGGGATGTTGCTGGGGCTCACACACAGAGGCTGCAGATGCAGGGGGCTGCCAAGGTCCTGAGCCCTGCCAGGCAGCCAGCACTGGCATCGTGCATCCATCACCACTGACAGCAGCACAAACCTATCCTGAGGCTCCAGTGGCCAAAACTCCTCCTCAAAGACATGGCAGAGCTCCTCTGTAAGCCAGCCACCTGTGATTGCACTTCAGTGTCATGGGCACAGCTGGGGGATGCTGAGCAGAGAGGAGAAAAGGGGCATTTTTAACACAAAATACCTGTTTGTCTATGCACTTTGGGACTGTTTCATCACATACAGGCATGGAGACAATTCTGAGGCAGGAAGGAGGAAAGTCTGCAAACTCTTGTCCTCACTGTGACATGATCACAGGATTCATTTTCAGACCCTGCTCCCAGTGCAACAGGGAAGAGGGGCAGGAAGGCTGGAGAAAGTCTCTTGCTAGATCCCATGAATGGTTAAACTCTCCCTATTCAGCAGTGGTGGGAGGGGAATTTATCTCCAAGCAAGAGTCTTGATGCCACCTGGGACAAGGCCAAGAGAAAAGCAAATTCTTCCAGTCAATTTATCCCCTTCCAGTACTGCCTACCCAGCTACAGGGAGTTTCTGCAGCCACACAACCACAGAGACATGAGAAAAGACTGCTTTTATTTTCCCACCCATAGCCTACCATAGCCCAGCATCTCTTCAGCTTGAGCTGGAGCCAGAAGACAACTAAGCTTAAGGGGAAGTGGCTGGACACCCCCACACAGCTTGTGAGACAGCACTTGGAAGCTGTCCTTACTGAAAAACATGGACATTTACTGAAGTCCAGAGCTGCACCTGGCAGACTAGCTCCAGCATCCAGGATAGAGCTGGGCTTGCGGGACACCAGCAGAGTCCAAGGACTCCAGACTCCAGCTGGAGAAAATCTTGGCCACCTCAAAATAGCAGACATCAAGTCAGAAGGAAGGGCCCTTTTCCTTGTCAGGAAGCAGAATTATCTGGTAGTTTCTGCAAGTAGCATCTGTGGTCTCATGTGCTCCTCATTACTATTTGGACTAGCAGCTGACACCCCAGCTGGCTCCCACCCCATGCTCCAGATCCACAAATCTCCCAGATTTCTCACTGACATCTTGGGTCCTAAAAAGTAAAACTTCCAGGAGGGCTCTGATGCCCTTTTCTGCTGATCCACAGGATCCTCAAATTCAAAGAACCCAGCAGGGACTCCTCCATCCATGCACACACCCTCAGCACCTTTCTACACAGCACATGACCACACTTTGCATGTTTTCCAGCTGGGCACAGCTCAGCACCCTGCAGGACAGGGCTGGACCTCTCATCAGGAACTAACTGCTTTGATATGTGACGTGTCCAGCTGTGTTTTTTGGACTCTGCTTCCCCTTCCTACTTCTCCCCACTCTAGCATGTAGAAAGATAAAAACCCTTACAGCCATCACCCACTTACCACCCCCTTGCACAGCTGTACACCACTGGGCAGGAGGCACAGGGCTCTCCTGGAGCCTCAGCCCCTTGCCTGCATCATTCAAAGAGTACCATAAGCTCTGGCTGGGCCTCCTAACACTGCTCCACCTCAGAGCTGGAGACAGATGAGGTCACCTCCAGTCTGAAATCACTTCCGTTCTCAAACTGCTCCCAAGACTGTGCCACAGATTAAAAAGAGTGGGATGGGTGGGGAGGGAAACCCAAACCAATGGAGTATGTTCCCCATTAAGAGCTCAACACTTAATTTATCTCTGCCTCCCAGTCGACTGCCATCCGAACCCTCCACCCTCCCTCCTTCCCCTGCAAGAACAAATCTGGCAGAAACTGCTTTGAATTAACAGCAGGGTATGGCACAAGCTGCATGGGACTACACTCAACCCCCAAATCCCCAAATCCAAACCCAAGCAGAGCAGTGGGGAAGAATCACAGCTTGGTGTTGTCAGATGAGCTCAGCTGCACTGCTCTGCCTTGTGCCAGCTCCAACTGCTGACCTCCAACTGCAGCAGCCCAACTCTATCTCCCCCCACACACAGGGCTGGAAATGGTTTGTACTGGCAATGCAGCACTGAGCACCAGCCCCACACCCCTGTGGTTTCTCCAGCACAGCCCCATTCTCCACTGTACAAATGGCCACACTGGCCAAGGTGGGAGCAGGATCCTCCCACCTGGATCAGACAGCACAAATGCCTGAGGACCCAGAGTGAGAAAGGAAAATGAAAATTAAGGTCACCAGCATGGGGGAGTCCTAAGGAAAAGAGCCTTGCAGTGATCACACTCGGCCAGGAGAAACCAGACTGACAGTTCAGTGGCATTCCTTTAAAAACACATTGACCACAGATGAATCAGTGTCTCATTGTTGGAAGCTCTAATCTGACTGCAGTACCCAGCAGTGCCTCAGGCAGAAACGGCCACCACACATCACTGTCATACACTCATACTCCTACACAGTCATGGGTTTTTCCCCTCACCCCAGACTTTGCTCAACACAGGAAGGCACCCAGGTTTTGTGGGTCTCTTCCAGAATTCCCAGTTTCACTGCAATGGCAGCCACTGGATGGGGCCATTTTGTCACCAAATGCAGCTGCTGTGATCCATACCCTGTTTGGAATCCAATCCAGCTCACACATGCACATGGCTTGGCCTCACTGATTACACAGCAGCCACTGGGCACGACCCCACAGGGTGGTAAGAGCTATTGCAAATGCAGTGGGATAGAGGAACAAGGGGCAGAACATGCTTGAGTGCAGCTATTGATCACATGCTGCATAATTTTAGACTTCCTTCAAGCAGATGGAAGACTGGGTTGTGTGTGCTGCCAATCCTGTGATAGTTTCTTTGGATCACACAACGACCTTGGGGCTGAACAGCAGGAGAAGTACAGCATGACTGCATCTCCCAGAGACCACTTTGTTGCTCAGCCGCTTTCCAGAGGCCAGCCCTGAACAACAATTAGCCAAAACTGCAATGAAAGTAAGACCTTTTTTCCTTGTGGGCTTCAGCCCTTCTAGAAGCAGTGGGCATCTGAGAAAGGAGTCTCTCTCAACCCCTGGCACCAGGCCCAGACCAGGACTGTTCAGGTAGCTCCTCTTCTGTATAGACTAGGAGTAAGTACACTGCAGGACAAAGAGGTTTCAGCAGATGAAGCAGCAGGCTGCTCCCACCTGGCTGCATTCCCACCAGCTTCTTTCTGCCAGTTCTGGCTTCCCACCTGTAACCCAGTAAGATGCTAGCAGAAGTCATCAACACAGTGAGGACCTGGTGGGGAAGTGACTGTCCAACAGACAGGCTGCCTTGCTGGGGAGATGAGGAACCACAGATCTTCTACACAGCAGTGCCTGTGAGTTCCCAGTGGGAGAGCTCCAAGAGCAATGAGTGGAGCAGGGTGTGATTCACACCCTGGGAAACACCAACCACGACATGGAAGGAACAGGTCTGAAGTTGAACATTTGGGCTAAGGGGAATCCTGAGGCTCAAGTGCCTGAAGCTTTAGTTGTGGTGTGACTGACTCACAGGGGAGCAGAGCCACTCCTTCATCAAAGTATGCTGTGTATCCCTAAAAATCATGGCCTCCAGACAGAAATGCCTCTAGACAGAGCTGTTATATCCTGGGCTTCAGTTCCACCACCTCTGAGCATAGAGAATTTCACTGCAAACACCCACACCTGCCCTGGCTGGGCCAGTGCTGTCTGCTGAGCCTTTAAGGATCCAGTGCTGGCCAGCACTGAAGAAGGGTCATGCTCTTCACCCTGCACCCAGACACCCTGGAGAGCTCCAAATGTTCTCTGTCCACCGCAAAGGAAAATATCTGCAAGAGCAAGGACTGTGTGAGTTATCCACGCTGTGATGAGCCTGGGTGAAGCAGAGACAGGCACATGAAAGCATAAGGCCTCAGGGCAGAGCACTGCCTGGCTCCTCAGCCCTGGATTTGTCATCCAGAGAGCAGACTGCAGTCAGCTCCACGCTCCCAGGAAGCACATCCCTATGTCAGGGTGCCGAGCTGGGGCACAGGGGCAATCCCAGCCGCACAGGGCCCGTGCTCAGCACACAAGACAACTGCCAGGCACACAAAGCAGCCAGAAAGCAGCACAGCCACTGTGTCAAACAGTGACTATCCACTAGCCAGCTCCTGCCAGGGAGACACAGGAGGTATCTAAGGAGAAGTCTGAAGGAAAATAAAGAGGACAGCTTTCAAAAGAAGGTGGGATGAGCTTAAGAGATTAATCTGCAATGGAACATCTCTGCTGAACAGATCCCTAAAATAGAAGCAGCATTGTAAAAGTTTCAGTTCCAATACAGAAACCAAAATGTTAAATGGGTCTGTCTCTCCTGAGCACAGCCATGATCCTTTCACAGAGCTACAACTCTCACTGATTTTTTTGAGGCAAAGATGAAAGAGCCATTCAGAGCAGCCTGGAACACACTTCTTGCAGTATTTTCCTTCAGCAACCCCTTTCCTGGACCTAATCCATGGACCACAGCACATGAAAGGCAGCAGTAAGCCTGGCACCAGGTGTGTAAATGCCGAGGCAGCAGCAGCCTCCTCATGGGAGATGGTGAGAGCTCTTGCTACACAGCAACTTAGATCAGAGCAGGATGGTGGAGGAACAGCAGTGACAAGGCTGCTCACCAGAGCCAAATTTATAAAAATACAGAAGGTATCTAGCTCCTCCATTTCAAAGGAGTTAGGCACTTTCATCTGTATTAAAAGAAGGCTGTCCCTTGGTTCCTATTATTGCAAATTGTATAAAAAATTTGCCTTTTAAATGACTACACTGTACAATGGCCTTTGTGGGAATGCTCATGTTTCAGCCTATTGCCTTTCATCTCCACACCACCAACCCAGACCAGAGGAATGTGTCAGTTTCTTGGTTAATCCAGAATGTGCAGAGGCACTGCAAGCAGGATCACTTCATTTGTGGCAGGAACAGCCCACAATCCTAGACTGGCACAGTGGGAAACTGCAAGGCTGTGGCCCAGGAGAGGCTCCACAGACACCATTGCTATGCAAACACTCCAAAACTGCCATCTTGCCACAAGGCCCCATTGAGCTTCATACTGGAACAAGAAGATCAGAGCTGCTGTGATCTTACAAAAAAAAAGGCACTGGGTTTACAACCCAACTCTGCAATTTTGGCAAATCTCACCACTGACAATTCAGTATAAAATACTGCAGCCAGACCAGGCAAGACAATTTGACTAGGACACATGTGGAATACGAGTATTGTCCTGACAAGGTATCAGGGATGGTATTTTCTACTGAATTCAGGACTGCCATTTTGCCTCTCTCCTCACCAAAAATTACAGCCTTAGGAACAAACCTTATCACCCAACTGGACTGCAGGAGACAGACACTAAAGTCATACATCTTGCAGAGGGTTATTAAAAGATGACATTCAGAAGTGCATTCTCTACACCACCTAAAATCCTTTCCACCTTAAAATAACAATTTCTTCCCTTAAAAATTAAGAGAGAAAGCAATCACAAAAGGTTAGTGTCCCATGCTGAATAACTACTGCCCCTTGCATCAGGACCACAGCCCAATCACTGAACAGGGTTCTCCATAACATGTGTTCTTTGCTGATAATATCCCTGTGACACTGGTCTTTGCTGCTATTTCAATCTTAATTTTCACTGTATCCAGTCAGAGTCATCAATGTACTCTCTACTTGCCCTGTAGAAAAACTGTTATCAGCAACTCACTAATATAGTCCTGATTGTAAGGAACAGATAATTGTGGAATCCTCCCTCCTGAGAATTTTTCTCTGGTATTGCTGAGTTCATAAATTTCTTTCTGGGCTCATCTGAAAATAACAAAAATGGTGAAGGACATGAGATGTAAGATGAGAGATGCTAACATAGCAGGCACTGGAATAGCAGAGTTCATGAAGATGTCACCTTTGAGATGATTACACTGGATTTCTAGAAGTCAGAATGAAACCAGATTAAAAATATATTAGAGAAGACAAAGTCATTTGACTGTAAACGCTGTGGCTGTTGGACACACAAGGGGCAGCAACACACAATGTTAGAAAGAATTTGGAAGCAATGGAGTGGAAAAAATTGCATTTGCTAGACTGTGTTTTCCTACTAGGCAACCCAAAGGAAATGGAAACAGCAGCGTAGGTAAGGCAGAGCAGCGAGGCAGGGTGGGGAATGCTCTGCTCAGTCCATGGGTTAGCAGAGAGCCAGCACCCCCATGCAGTGTCAGCTCAAGTGACAGCCACAACAGGCCAAGAGTAATTTGTCACTCGCAGCCCTTTAACGAGAACTGGGTGCAAAATCAAATTGGATACCCACGAATAGCTCTTAGGACGTGCAGCACAGAGTGAAGTCAAACCTTTATATGTTTTAGGAATCCAAAGAAAACTATCTTCAAGCAAAGCCTGGAACCACTGTCACATGCAAAGTGAGGACAGGTTCTCTTGGGCTTCTAGCCTGGGTTCTGACTTGCCAGGCCAAACAACGATCTCTTGGGATGTGTTTTCTGGGATTTATTTTCTCAGATTTTTTCTCTGTGTGGGTTCTCATTGCATTGCCTCTCACAGGCTTCTCAGGCTCATTTATAAACCATTGCCTTGAAAATACAAAGCAACACCTGCTTCCTCTTCTGAAGAAAACACATGCTGGCCTATTACTGCAGGATGCCAGCCAGGAGGTGGGTGGATGCCCTAATTATTTTATTTTTTGAAAAATAATAAAGAAAAATAGTTATTTGTCATGAAGGAAAATCCCTATTCAGCTAAGGGACAAACTCTAGGTACCCAGTACATATGAATTCACTGGAGCCACAAGGAAGCTCAGCCCTCGGGGATACACAGAGGAAATGAGAGCAGCAGTCTCATCCAGACATTTCCTGGATGTGCACTGCCATTAATGTCATGATAAATGGGATCTGAGTCCTCCAAAATGCCCAATACGTGCTGTGAGCTTTAACTTGCAGGGACACACTTAACTACCAAACACACCCAAGTGCAAGATTCAGCTGACAGGAAGAAGCATCCACACACTTCCAAAGAAGTAGAAAATGGCTCGTTAAGCTTTCAAACTAACAAGCCCCATGACATCCCTCATTAGCAACCCCATGCACACACTGCACTGCTGCCACATGAGGGGCAGCTCCAATAACACCATCACTTGTTTACCAAGAGAACAATTCTGCTATTGCCTGACACCTGCCCATGACAGTGTGACCACAGGAGGAGCAGGGAGATGTTCAGATGACACTGGGCATTCAAACGAGGCAGCAAAACGCCTGGCACTGGCTGGAACATCCGAGCAGCTGCTGAGGACCAGCCCCACCACCTCAAACAGAAAGGCTTTCACTGACATTAATGAGAGCTGCTGCAAATAATGCCATCCCACAGCTCTGAGATGGCATGCAAGTGCATTCAGGGACTGGCAGCTGAACAGAGCCGGCACTAAAGAACAGCAATGCTGGGCTCCATCCAGCTGCTTCTGGTTTACTCAAATTGCTGTGAGATCCAATGCTGTGAACCTGGTGTGAGCCAAGCATGGTGGAGCAGGGCAGATGAGGCTTATCCAGGTGACAAGAGGACACATTCCTGCTTCACAGTGATGGTGATCAGGGTCCCAAGCAGGTCCATGTGGCACTGCTGGGGCATATGCAGCAAACAGGCCTCTAACTTGCTGACCTCCATGGGCCTGCTCTGAGCCTCTGAAGTGTCAGCCCCAGGGCTGCTGGCAGACCAGAGCTGATCCAGAGGGTCCAGCTGCTCAGTGAACATGGAGTGCTTCCCAAACATGTGCCTGGATTAACTGCTCAGTAAAAGCACCGAATTCTGCTAAATGACTGTCCTCCCCAATAGCCACTTCCCTCATAAATACAAGTGCTGCCAAGGGCTCCTTTCAAGGGGAGGGGAGCTCTTTAAAGCAGCTGAACAGCACAGGTATAAACCTTGGGATGGGACACAAGCAGTTTCTCTTCTTCTTGCTACAGCTCCAATGCACTGCTCCAGCTGCATCACAGAAACCATCTCTGAGAATCGGGACTGCAAGAACAACGGCCAGGAGACAAGAGATCATCCCTGACAGCATCTCTCACTGTCCCAATGACACATTCCTGCTCATCTGGCCCTGTGTAATCATGGCAAGGCTCTGTTGCAGACCAGCTGCATCTCTTGAATTAACTCCTGCTGCCTTGATTCAGCCCACTGCCTACAAAACAGGGCAAATACCAGCTTCTGAAGGCTCTGATTCTTCTTCCATTACTGTCTGATCCCAGCTGGCACCAGACTTCCTAAGGAACCTCCGAGAATCTATAGAATCTTAAAAGCCATAAATCTCCTTGACATTTTTTTACAGCAGGCCTTGGGCAGAGGGAAATTACTATTGGTCCAGATGGGCATTTCCAGGACTTCATATCACTGGCAGAGGCTCAGGAGAACTTCAAACCAAAGAGAAAGCACAGCCAAGGGGACTGTGCATAGGGCAGGCAGATGCCTTTGTGACTCACATTTCACCTGAATATATAATTAATGTAGTATGTAATTTATTTGAAAATAAAAGTGAATGTAAGACTGCAGGATCTAAAGAGACTACATGTGTGTACATATCTCAGCAAGAATGAGCTCAGTACATCAGGAAGGATTAAAATAGTTCCCACGCTGAGGAAACAGCGAGGAGACATTACAAAAAACTGAAAGCAAAGTGACTTGCCTGGGAAGTAACCTTTAAAAATAATTGCAATAGAAACTATAGCAGTAAAAGGCCTGGCTTGTGCTCTCATGTGTGTTCACACAGCTTCATGCACCAGAGGTCTGCAAGGAAAAATGAAACGTAATCACTGGAGCCACATCTGTACTACCACGGGCTTTGCCTCACAGAAAGCAGAAGGAAGATGTTAAGCCCTTGGAGCCTCTTTTCCCACAAGCTGAGTGGATCTCTTTCCCCTCCCTTGCTTCTGCACTGAGAATGTCCAGAGGTCAGTGGGACGGGCTCACTCATGGCCAGTCTCCAGGAGCTAGCACTCATGATCCTGTGGTTTATTTGCTCAGCCTGCACTCTCAGCTCCAGTTTCCCTGCCAGGAGTCATTCTGAGAGAATGGCACCAACTGCCTCGGGTGGGGTCAGGCAGAGATGGGCCATCCCAGCTCCATACACACACCCCGGACACTTGGGATAACGAGCTGCAAGACAAACAGGGCACTCCCAAAGATCCCCGGAAGAGCAAAGGGCTGGGCCGCACAGAGCTCAGGTCTCCCTCTCCTTGGCACCGAATGGTGACACAGCACAGGCAGGGCCAGGCAGCCGCTGCCCCTCTCTCCCCAGCAGGAGTCAGGGCAGGGCGAGCACGGCTGTTACTGCCACCAAGCCACTGCCACTGTGCCCAGAAACAGCCCAGATTTAAGAGCTGAGTGAACACCTGGAGTTAACTTCTAGTAAGGGCTTCCCACCTCTGACTGATTTACAACTACACTGGCTCACACCCCACAGAGCCCCAGGCTTGCATGAACCACAGCCCAAGACCCTCCAGTGCTACATTTCCAAGCATTAACCCTGAGCCTCCCTTGGTCCTGGCTGCCATGGCACAGCATCAGGCTGGGGCAGGCCAAGGGCTCCACAGCTGTATCTAGAGAGGTCTCTGACATCCTGAGCATCCCTGTCCTGCCCTGCCCAGCACAGCACAGCTACATCCCTCTTCCAGAACTCAACTTCAGCCTCAACTTCTCTTATTTCTTTTGACTTCAGGAGTGGACAGTTGTACTCAAGCCAGAAACCAAACAATTCTCCTCCCCCTCTTGGCGTTATACCCTTGCAGATGCTTGTGCAGGGTTTCACTTCCTCTTCAGCTCTTGGCCAACACTTAGCCAAGCTTTGCTTGTTAGCAAAACAGTCCCTGCATCTTCTCAGCCCACTCTCCCCTCCAGCCACCCCCGGCACTTGGCTGCTGTGATGCTGCTGGGTACCAGCCTTGCAGGCAGGGAGTGAGGACTGAGAGAAGGGATAGCAGTCTAGAGCTGAATGTTAGCAGGTCATAACAGATTTCAATTAATGCACTGGAAATACAAAAGAGAAGAAATGAAGAGTATAATCCCATTCAGTCCTAACACAAAGACAGCTCTTACTTAAGTCAGAAGCAACAGATCTGTTCCACTTCCTGCAGCCCAGCCTCTATGGTCAGCACTGAACATCCAAATCTCCCCTCTCACTGTGCAGTGCTGCCTTCCCCTGCACATGCTGAACAGTGTTTCTGGAAAGCCAAGTCATGGATGAACAGCAGCACACATACATACTGATGAGGAGCATATGTTCTGGCATCTGATCCCAGCACCACACACAAATCCAGCTCCTGAACACTTTTGTGGGAACAAGATGACTGCAAACCTCTTCACAGCTCCAGGGACAAACCTCTGGGAGAAAAGGAATGTGTAACAGCAGACAAACATTTTTTCCTGTGCTTCAAGGCTAACCACACTGTAGACATGCACACACACACAAAATCCAGCCCTTATGGGAATTATTCCAGTATGCTATGAAACAACTTCCATACACTTCACAAACATCTGAAATCACACACACATTAGAGGTGCCCCATGTTTCTTTTATGAGTAGAGCATTACACTGTGTGGTTTCACTGTCACAGGGAAACCTCTGCCTTGGGCAAGAAGGGGACGAACACTTAGCGTTGGTCAGGAAAGAAAACTCTACAGGTAAGCAAAGAATGCGCCCTCCAGTTCATGCCCATCCAAGAAAAAAGGCAACACAGGGACCACTTGAACTGGAAGAGAAATGGGAATGGGAGAGGAATCCTCTCAACTTAACTGAGAGGTATCTCAGCAAGTACCTGAAGTACAAAGGATGGAGCTGAGCTCCCCAGGCTTGGTTCCAGCACATATGAGCAGTAACTGCAGCATGGTTATAGGAGCCACCACTGTGGGGTATCCCAAAATAGCTGGAGAAACCCCTTGGACTGAACATTTAAAACTAATTTGGCAAAGCTCTTGAGATACACAGCAGGCACCCAGCCTGGCCTGGCCCAGCAACCAACCAGCTGGTTGAGATGGAATCTCCTCTGGGTTTCCAAGATGCCCATTTCACTGGGTATTTAATGAACAGCACCTTAAACTGAAACTGGGCAATATGGGCTCTAGAAGACACTGAACTCCACCAGTTGTTTCTCTCTCTTGACTTGCCATTCCTCAGCTTTTCCAGGGAACAGTCATAACACAAGCCCCTGACATTTATTGCTAGAGCTATCAAATGAAGAACAGCGTTAGTGTGAAACCAGTACTATTTTTGAGAGCATAAGTGGTTGTAAGAGACTCCTTGACTTTGGAGAGTAAAAGCACCCAGGGACTGTGTTTCTCCTTTGTTCAAATGGCAGCAACATTTTCCCCTCTGCAATTGCAAGCTTTTGCAAAGCCCCAGCACTCTGGATTCTGGCAGCTGAACAAGTGTCACCAGCATCACTTGGGGTTAAATGAAGGTTGTTCCTACCTCCTTAACATCAGCAAGGATCAGGCCCTAACATCTGTTGAACTTACACGTTTGGTTAATGTGCCTGGAACACTGGAACAGCCCTGTACAACTCTCACAAGTGCAGCATAATTTTGGAGTTGTGCACATGTAGCTGAGCAGGGAAATTGAAGTGACAAAAATCCTGTGCAGGAAGCCCTTACTTCTCCTTTCCATAAACTGCAGATTGGTACTTGCAGCGAGAGGGCTGAACCTCTCCTCTGCCCTGCACTCAAAACTGTTTCATCCATTTGGAGCATAAATAATTGAAGAGAGACAGCAGCAGGAGACAGAATCTGTGCCCAGGCTCTCCAGTGGTTCTGTTTCACCACTGAGTCCATGCATTGACCTCTTTTTACAGCCCTTTTCCAAGTAGCCAAGCAGACAAAGAATGGAGAAAAAAAA
>VZRH01006792.1:190954-237660 GCA_013397555.1 Urocynchramus pylzowi
GGGCCGGGCCGATGTGCAGGAATAACCCCCCGCAGCCGGGCAGGCTACACCTCCCTGAAGGTTTAAACACTATAAAAGGCAGCACTCCCTGCTCGCGAACAGAAACACAGCAGCGAGAAGGAGGAATACAGTATTAAAAGAAAATACAAAACCCAAACACAAATGGAATAAATAGGAAATGCGTTTCCAGATTTAGCATCTCAAAATACAGTGGGAAGTCCTGAATCATACTGCAACCATGCTGTGTGAAGTAGGAATGTGTGCTCTGTTTCCATTAAAAAATTTTAAAGAGGTTATATGGGAAGTTATTTTAGGTAAAAGCTGTCAGCATAACTCTTCAAGACGAGGCAAGAGAGAGCTTAGATGAAAAGCAGCAGTTGCACGTGACATGAGAAAACTCATAGAAAACTCAACAACAGAGAAGAAAGGAGAATGGGATGTGAACACTAAGGACACCCAGATCCTTCCCCTGACTTCCATGGCTGCAGGGAGGGGTCACGTCTTCCCCATTTCAAGGAGAGGCAAATTATCAGACCTGAAACTCTTCAGAATACAGGGTGGCAGAATATAAGCTTGGCAGGGTGATGGCTGCATAACTGAAGGGCACTGCCCTGCCAGGGAACAAATGTGACACCAATACCACAATACCAACTTTTCAAACCCTTGTGGTCATCACAGCATTTATCTTGGCATTTCTTCCACCTTCTCATTGAAAACATCCCTCATAACAAAACAAGGAGACACTTCCAAGGCCTGGCAACCTGAGGCACGTACATTTTAAAACCACATTAGCTCACCCTGAGCTCACTTTTAGCCATTGATTCAAAGCATCAGAAAAAAATGAATCAGGTAATTGTCAGCAAATTTCCTTGGTTTTAAATGCTAGAAAGCCCCAGACCATCAGAGACTCTGCACCACAATTAAAGGCACAAACGAGCCAATCAGCCTTTCATGAGTTGTTTTATAGTCTGCCACAGTGTTTTAAAACTAATGAAGACTGAAAGGACTGAAGTCAAATACTCTTTGATCCTGCTGAACAGTCATTAAAAAAGTTACATGTGGGCACTTTGTCCCAGTGCTGGAAAACGTCCGTCTGGAGAAGGCCAGGATGAAATTCAGAGAAAGGGATTTATCTTGCAAGGCCCTGGTACTGCCAACACCTATGGGAGTTGAAATGCAAAATCAGAAAGCAGGCTCTAGCCAGTGTCCTCTATCCAGAGAGCTCCACAGTACAAAGACTTGGCTTAACAACTGTATATTCCCCCAGTAAGCTGTTAAGTATTTTAACAAAACCTAGTTCAAATGTAACTGAAAACTAACATCAGTCAACATCAAAGAAGTGGTAGAAGGCATAAAAAAATAAAACTACCTTGAAAGGAAAGTACTCACATATGGAATCAGCAGCTCTACAAGCCCTTCTTGGACAATTATTAAGATAGATCTTAAATTTTGAGCCAAAATGCTCCATCTGGAATCCACAAACCCAAAGAAAGCACACACTATCAACCAGTACTCAGTATCCCCAAGTAAAAACCTTTTCACTGAGGCTTCCTACACAAGAACTGTGACATGGCCTTTAGGTGCCTTGCTTTAAAGAGAGAGAAAAAACTCCTCGGTTTTGAATACAATTAAAGACTAGATGCATTTGGTAGTCTGCTTCCCCATTGTCCTAGTTGGCTTTGAAAGGCAAAGCTTTCATGCCACCTTTGCTCAGAGCTAATCTAGCTTGTAACTAAGGTCTCCAGCTGAAGTCTGGGTTTCTCAGGAGGGGTGTGGCTGTCCTGACTTTCACAAGCACAAACGGACAGCACATAATTAAGGGGGTTGCAAAATATGATGCAAAATCCTGGAAGAAAAACAACAAGAAATGTGCAAATAACAGCAAACAAATTATGAGAGAGTTTGCCATTAAATCTCTCACCTTGGCCCTCTGGACAGACATGGTTAAATTCAAATCTTCATAAAAACGGTAGAAAATTTGTGTGAATGCAAATCTGTCACTCCATTTCTTCTTTCAAATTCATTATAGCAGCCACTGAAGTAACAATGTAACGTCTATTCTATGCAGTTCAACTCCAAGCAAGCCAAATATGCATCCCAGTAATGCCAATAATTTGTGAATCCTATCCTGATTAAACACTTATTGCTAGACAGCAAAATTAGGGGTAATCATTACATGAAAGACACCCCAATTTAGTGCAGAAGACAAAGTGTCTCAATCCCATATTTGGGAAGTAATTTACTTGTGCATATATAAAACACACAAGACTACAAAAGCATGCAGAAGAGAGCTATAACTCAGCAATGACATAAAGGAAATAACAACATTCATGAACTTATAAAGTAAGGTGTGTGATCAGATTTTCCAAGATATTCACTCACCTAAAGACATCAGTAGGTGCTTAATGAACTTCAGAAAAAAACAGATGTGAAGCTTTGCTACCTAACTTAGAGGTAAAACACTTTTAAAGTTGCTTTGAAATGAAACCAACGCAGTTTGTAGGTATACAAATTTTAGAAAACACCTTCATACCCCAGGGTAAGCATCACAACTCCTTTGAATATGCACTGTGCACAATGCCATTACAGCATTTCATACATTAGCTTGAAAAGGCAAAATAAAACAAGAAAAACCACCCCCCAAAAAAATCAACGTTTTCCACATTCATACAATTTATTACAAAACTTCAATGAAAAGTAGTGCTATGGTATATATAAAAAATCAGTACATGCCATCGCTCAGCTGACAGATAGAAATGCCTGTGAGAAATTTTTGCCATCAATTCTTGAGACCTGAAGCCAAACCTCCAGAGGCATCCACACAAGCTGTTGGTGTGTGGAGTGTTTATGGTGTTAAGGCACGGCAATTTAGAAAAGTCAGCTTTTTCCAATCACTGGTGAATCATCAGCATTTCATACATTTTCTCATACATCACACAAATGCAAATCACCAGAGATGAAGCTTCAAAAGTAACAAAAGCACAGAAGAAGTTCTGAAAAACTGATACAATACATAATAACCTAAAATGGCAGGTGAAAGTTATAATACTGTGCAAACACACACATGTTTACCGTAAACAGGCCACAAAGTCTCAGTATTAACCACGAAACTGTTGAGAACAACCTAGCAGATAAATGATTAATTCCTTAAACCCACCACAATGACTAGTCCAAACAGTGTACTCTTGGCAGTTTCTGAATAAAAAGGCATAGGTAGGATAATAAAACCACATTGGTAAGTATGAAGACAGTGTTACGAAAGGAATCAAAAAAGATACACTATAAGTTGAATAACATTGATTATATAAAACAAGCAGTTTTACAACATGATCTTCAGACTTTGTGTTTGTTTTAACGCAGGTCTTGGTCTGTGGCATCCAGCTTTTGCATTTGAACGTTACCACTCGGGCAAAGAAAAGAGAGCACCCATCCACTTAGAGAACCGTATGCTGCTGGGAACAAAAGTGGAAAACAGAGCATTAGAAAGGACAAACTCTCGGCACTGTCAGAGCACTGGGGGCTGTTGGAGCCCCCCGAGCAAAGCAGCACAATCCAGGGAATGGGGAGTTTCCTGCAGCACAGGCACCTGCATTACAACTAGATCAGCTGAGCAGTTTGGTCCCAAATATTTATCACGAATGTCCAATAAGAGCTTCTAAATGAGAACTTATTTTTAGCTACATAGTTTCTTAGGCACACACACCCCCCCCTCAGCCTGCAAGAACACAAGGAGAGCATTACAGCTCCTCTCAACTGTCCTGCACACAACACATCGACCTTGGCCTGCTCTGTGAAGCATTATTGCTGCTGAGGGAAACAAACCACTCAGCTAAACAGGGCTAGCAGTAGGCAGCAAGCTCAACATCATGTACCAACACTGCTAAGGTAAAGCAGGAAAGCAGATATTTTTTCAAGCATTCATACAGCAGTGTTCCTGTGGCTGAAAAAAACAAAAAGGGATACTGGTCTGTAATTTCAAAAATAACTATCAGTTTTGGATATATCTACAGTTACTTGCCAATCAAAAAGGCTGCTACAAAGAAAGCAGAATCCCAGCTTTCCCTGAAAGTTGGATCCTGCTTAACAAGTAGTGTCAAATTTGGAACTCAGGGGAAACACCTCAAACTCTCTAGTCCCAAAAATCCTCATTCCTGACAGAAAAAAATTAGTTTAATCTAAACATTCATCTGGATGGGGAAAATAGAAATATCCTAGAAAACACTATTGTGCCAACTTGTAAAATACACTGTAACACTCATCCAGACTACCGTGGGGATGAAGAGCAATGTGCTTTGCTCTTCACCCTTCTCACTGTGGAGTTCTGTTCAATACAAAATTCCTTCTCTTTTTAAGGAGTCCATCACTTCTAATAGCAACTAAAACAAGCAAGCTAGCAATAAGGCTTTAAAGCCAGAGTCCATAAATCACTAAGCAAATTCAATACTCAAATTCAAACTCAACCTGTTGTGCTACACTGCTACTTTGAGTTTGAAAGAGAAACTTGGTTTCTGCCACTGCCTGCCCAACTCTAATCTGTTACAGAAGATACCTCAAGAAGAAACTATAACTCATGTTTCAGACTCACAAAAAGACTGGAATTTCCAATAAACATGAAGGTTTGGATTCTAAGCACAGCTGTGCATTGATGTCAGCAGCATTAGCTACACAATACACACATTTTATAAGCTCATAGAACACACTTGGGCAAAGTATGTTTGTGTACTTCTAACATGGATTCATTTCACTGCTCTTTCTTCCTCATCTCCTTCTAAGGCAATATTCTATGATACAATTAGGTTGAGACTATTCTTGACAAGTTTGACCTCCAGCTTTACTAGACCAACCTTACAGTCCCCCATGCTCATTTCACCAACACACAGAGTTAATAAATGCCTCCATCTGCAACGTGAGTTCATACCATCATTGAACAAAGAGGATATTTCTCCGGTGTGCCATTAAAACAAAACTCTCTCAGTAAGTAGCATAACTAGCAAGTACTACATACACCTGCACCCTGATCCAGTGGTCACATAGCTCAGAATCCTGTACTTGTGACAATTTTGAACACCTTGCAAAGGAAATGGGTTTGTCTCCCCCTCAGCTCTTCCAAGAACACCACTACAATGCCAGGTGACTCATCACCTCTGTGTTCACTTCTGAACTCCAAATTAGAGAAATTTGCTTGGTAAGCAGCTACGTTTTCTCACTCCCATCAATTGTTTTTCTTCAAATAGCACCCATTTTATGATAACTACAGCCCATTGAGCGTCCCATCATCAGCAAGAACTTTGAGAAATGGCATCTTTCCAAAAGGCAGAGGAGTACTGGATGACACCAGTGCCCTGCTGTAGGTTTTGACTCAGTTCATCACCACACCCCAAACATTTTAGTTTCCTGGTGTTTCAGTCACCCTCTGTTGACTTCACTGCTTCAAGTTTGTTCCCTTTCCTTTGCTACTCTGTAGCAAGACCTCAGACTTCCTCACAGCAAACATCATCAGCCAAGTTCACAGTAAATTACAAAATTGGCCTTTAAACTGATTACCAATGCTCATCAGTTAAATATGTCAATAGGGGTGATAACCACAGAGTCACATCTACATACCAAGATCCAAGCTTCAAAACTATCACAAATGTTCCTCTGTTTCTTTAGGAAAAAGTGGCCCTGACACATTTTCAGGTTCCCCATGTTACCATGCAATTTCCAGCAGAAGTATGTTCTCTAAAGGTGAAATAACTTGTGCTAGCTCATTAATGCAGGGCTTGCAGAACAACTCCACAGTCAGAAGAGCTGAGGAAAGCTGGACACTGACAGCACTCCTGGTCTAGTTTCTAGCCAGAGAAACATCCACTGGCAGTGCCAGGCAGTTGCTACAAATACTACAAATTTGCCCAAGCTTCACATTCTCTAGGCTCTCAATTTCAGCTGCCAAAAAACTACAACATCATCTCTACTTCCTCAAATGACACTTCTCATCAGATCAATTCAGCATTCAGCAGCATCGTTTTAGAAGGCTGGTTGCTATGACAGTGCTTCGTGTTGTTCTGTTAAATGATGTCAATTCATTGGCAGAAAGAAGGAGCTGTTTGGTGTCTTTAGCACTGTTCTTATCAAGAACCAGAACAGTGCTAATGTGCTCAGGAGGCTTTAAAATACTTGTGGAAATCACAAGCTATATAAAAGAATTTTCAACATCCTACAGATATTTTAAGTGCAAGATGCTTGGGTTTCTTTCTTGTCTGAACATATTTCCCTAACTATAACTACATTTCCAGATGGCTGTATTAGCATTCCACAGCCTGGCTGCTGTTACTGATTTGTCCCAGTATGATCTTGAAACTGAGTGAAGACAGACAAACAGATTTGTAAGAATAACAAGAGGAAAACAGATTGCAAAGAGATACACTTTGAGAAGCAGAGAAGGAAAGGGAAGAAACATCCACCAATAACCATTTCACTTGGTACAATTATTCCAGCTTTTCATAATAATTGCTCACCTGAGATGGACAAGTTCAGAAACTAGTAAATATGCTATTGGAGTTACTGCAGGCTTATTTCAAAAGCATTTCTTATTTGAGCACCCAAATAAAACTAAACATGTTTAGGTTTTGCTACCTTATTCCACCCTTCCATCTTTCCCTTCAATCCTTATGTGAACTTTCAAATATAAGAACCAATAACTTCTACACTTTATAGCAGTGTCTTGTGTCTTACAAGCAAAAACAAATCCGAGAAAGATTAGCAAGAGGAGTATATCAAAAGTCAGGGTAAAAAAAATTGTTACTGCTTATTCTAAGAATATTCTGGTGTCTAGCTGTGCTCTCATTGCCTGCTCCACCTACACTAGTTGCACACAGAAGGTATTAAATGTTTAGAGGAAAGAGACAAAAGTGTAGGTCAACACACCTTTGTCAGGGCTGCACTCAAAAGATCTTAATCACCACAATCTGTTCTCACAGGCTTTTGTCAGAAACTGCAGTTGGAAACAGGAATGACCAGTGTGCCAAAATCATCTTCCTTTCCTACCTCTAACCCAGTCTCCACCAGAATTCATCTTCATTCCCTTTCAGGATTCTACTTCTCCACAGAAAGAAATCTGTCTGCCGTCTTTGGAAACTTTGAAAGTACACCCTGCATCTAATCTTTGCCTTTGTCACTCCCCTTATTTTTTTCTTACTCCAGCCTTGAAAGTAAAGGAAACTGTTTGAAGTGAATTCTCCATTTGCTCTTTCCATAAAACCTTTAAAGATGGCCCTATTCAAAAGGGATCAGGCAAACCAGATCTTCCAGTCATCCCATCTGTGTAGCACTTTCTGGTAACACAGACTTGTCAGTCTTTTTGGCAAGAATTTGAGTTTAGCACTTTTTAATCATTATGCAATGCTCCTCCTAGAAAACCCCAAAGCATTCAGCAATCTCCTCCCCACTCCAAAATACAACTGAAATCAGAAGTGGGTATTTCATATATTTGGATATTAACACATTTCATTACCCTACTGTTTATTCTCCAGCTCTTACCTATGAAGGTCTTCATACTATACCACACCCCACTTTTCCCAAAATACCTGAAAACTGTGCTTTATGTAGGGGAAAAAAATTTAAGAGACTTTTGAAGAAAACACAAAAATTAGGTAAGTATCTAAACTAAAAAGAGTGAAAATATTATTTTTTACATAAACTCTCTGTTTATAAAGCCACATATTTTTCTCAGCACAAAGTAAGGGTGCAAAAGAGCAATGGGAGGAGAGACTTTTACTGCTTTTAGTGATCCTTTAAAGTTCTTGTAAAACTAGAACCTGAGAGATGTTCAAGATAAACTGCGATAGAACAAAAAGATTAATACCAACTACATTTAAATTTGTTGGCAGTTTGGCTCTGTTAACCACTGTGTTAATTACAAGTTTCCTGGTTACTCTAGAAATAGTGATTTCAATAAAATACAGCAAATAAATCTGATGGGAATGGTGGAGGTTGAACTCATCACTCCTCCTAAGTTGCAAAGTCAGTTAACATGCATGAGAGAAACTTCCCTAAGGCTAAGCTCTGGATGAGGATTCCCTTCCACATGCTGCCAGGATCATACAGCAACACCCTGGTTTAGGAGGACTGCATCTGTAGTTCTGACTGCATATGGGCCAACAAATTGCTCTAAAAATTTATCTATCTTTCTCTCTCTCTCTCTCTCTCAAAGATAACAAAACCAGAAGTTCCAAAGTCTTTCCTGAAAGCAATCTGTCAAACATGATTTCCACAGCAGCTGCAGAAATGTAGCTTAGCAAATTCCAAAGTAACAGCAGGACCTCCATGTATGAGGATCTCATTCAAATCCTTCTCAGAACCTTCATGTATGAGGATCTCATTCAAATCCTTCTCAAAATCATCCATACTCAAGTATTTCAGCCCAATTAACTTCACCTCGAGATTTAGTTCAAATCACAACAAGACCATGGGAACACAGTTAAATCTGCAAAGTCTCCTGCTTAACGTAGAGTGGTCCAAGCTGCACTCCAGATTAGCAGAGTGAGCTATCTACAGAAGGACATTTCCCTTGGACAGACATGAGCATGCTCAGAGCTCTGTTTACTTACGTAGCCATGGCTGCAAATTCAGCCTGGGACAAACCATGCTCCAGTTCCTTTATATAAAGGCCATATCCAGTATTGCCAGAAGCTGTGAAACACAGGGGATCTGGGGCCATTTCTGGCTAACCATTAGTGGGAATACTACATCCCATCAGCCCTCAGATACTGATTTCACAGCAAAGCCAGCATCTAGGAACTGAGGAAAGAACTCTGAATATATTTGTACCCCTTGCCATCCTCTGCCCTGCCAAGAACAACTGTGGACAAGGGTAGATTTATGGTGTGTTTTTCTTATTGAGTATCAGTTTGAAGGTGCCATGTGATTAAACATGATTTCTAACTCCTACAAAGAACTGAGCTCCTTAGCAATAAACAGTAACAATAATTTACACCAAAAAAGCTTTCCTACACCAAATAAACATTTCTACAAGTGGTAAGAATATGGCCACATGACAACAAAGTCACAGTGAAAACTTGGAACCTTAAATTCAGACTGTAATATTTAACAATATTGAACAGGCTGCAAAATGACCAGTTCCTGGCTGGACAATGAGAGCTTTCTGTCAGACACTGCTTTCACAAACACAGTGTGGTCAGCCACAAAATTATCCTCAGTGTTTAGATTTCCAGCTCTGGGAAAACATGTCTTAGTATGGAAGTTGGAAGACATGATGTGAAGACTCCTCCATCTGCAACAGTTGAAACTGGGAATGTAAGAAACCTGAGACTGAATTATCTATTTCTCCTGAAGTACTTCACTCAAAGATAACAGTGCCCATACCACTAAAACCATCAACTTCTGCTTAAGTGAGAATCCAGGGAATAAGTTTATTTCTTAATTACTTTTTTCTTCTTTTTATGTAAACAGGAAGACTGAAGGTTCAAATAAAGGCAACAAAAAATCTCCTTATTTTAGGCTTGGAATGTTGGCAGCTGACACAAGGTCATAAGGGATAATATAATCCATTTTATTCAAGCTTTACATTCCACAAGACCAGCAATCACAACTAGAGTATTAAACTGAAGTATTAAGCAACAAGATTTCTCATATCCTTCCATTTTTTGTTATTGCATTTAAAAGAACAATTCTACCAGAAGAAAGAATGAGTATGTGCTACAGGATTTTTTTTCTTCACTCTGATCTCCCCTAATGCATCACACATATCATCAAGGGAGTCTATATTCAATACATCTGACCAAAATTCTGTCTGGCTCTTTGAGAAAAACTGTTAAAAACTCAGCAGCCTACATACCCCAAAACCACTCTAACTTTTGTTTACATATCAAATTAACTTTCTGAACAGCTTGTGCTAACAGAAGCAAAGCCTGATGATCCAAAAGTAAGGCACTGAAGAGAAGGATTTACAGGTCTTAAAACCAGCTGGAAGATAACATTGGCATATATCTTTTCTAGTCTACTTATGACATCACTTTTTCCTATTAAGTACAGTAAACGTAAGCCCAAAGTGCAAAATTAACAATAACCATTGCCAAAACCATGTGTAAGAGGTGAAAACAAGTCAGAAAAGCAATACCTGATGCATGCAGATGCTAAGCACCTTAGTCATCACCAGGCTTCATCCTCATCTGGGCTTGCATCTGGGCAATCATCTCCTGCATGCGGCGCAGCTGGAAGAGAAAGACACTCAAGTGTTTACAACAATTTCATGAGAAGCCCAAAAATCCAAGAAATCTTAAAACTTTTTTTTCTGTGGTAGAACACAGATCCTATTTTCCTCGTCACAAACTGGAAATGTTCAATAACTCACAAAACTGATTACTTTGTTTTTTCTCTTATTCTTCAGTTCAGTACATATAACTTTCACAAGATTTGTAAGAATACTTATAAGGAAAATTAAGGAATAGAATCCAAATCTTTTGAAGCCAGCTCTGCTTGCAGACCTGTGAATCAACATTTAACCCATAATAAGGAAGGTCCTTTAGGTGTATACAAAGCTACACTTGAGTGTAGCAGCTTTGTTCTGATACAGGTGCTCAAAGCATAAGATCATGCAGGAACACTCATCCTGTGACTACCAGAGAACTCTGCAAATTTTTAGCAGCAGTAACAGCCAAACAC
The DNA here is from genome assembly GCA_013397555.1 of Urocynchramus pylzowi. Lineage (NCBI taxonomy): Eukaryota > Metazoa > Chordata > Aves > Passeriformes > Fringillidae > Urocynchramus > Urocynchramus pylzowi. The sequence goes on from VZRH01006792.1 coordinate 201,617, forward strand.
GAAAACAAGATTTAAAAACTATTTCAAAAGAGAAATAGAAAGATGTTTATAAAATTTGGAATGACAGACTAAACAGATTAAGCACCAATATGTTTTACATCTAAACAATTACTTTTCCTGGAAAAAACTGTTTTCTTAAGGCATTTTCTTATAACACTTAGAAGTTAGTTTCCATCTCATAAGAGGCCACTTATATATTGTGCTTTGTTGCTGGTTGTTTTTTCCAAAAAAAAGAAAATATTAATTGGAACAAATGTTCCTAAGACAGAAGAAAGAATACTAATATGGATTTTCAAAGTATGTATGCAAATACCTCTAATTTGCTTTACAAATGACTGGGTACTTCCTTTCAAGTGCAGGTGGGGAAGCTCCACATACAGAACTACAAGACACCCATTTTACAAAGTGGGAAGGAAATGGGCTGCTATTTCCATGCACATTGTATAACCTGTGAATCCACCTCAAAACAGAGATAATGTAAAAATCTGAGGCTTGTATAGCAATTTCCCTTTTTTTTTATTTATGTAGAGAAGTGCTTTCTTTTATTTTCAGGGGGAAACTAACTGAAAAAGCACTCTGTCTAAACAATTACACTCTATTTTCATCTAGTCAACCACATTAACTATTGTGATACTCAGTACTCCACCAGGTTCAATACAAAAGAACCCAAGACAAATGCTTGAACATATGCATGTGGTGTTGAGCCGTTGTTTTGTTTTGTTTAAAAACATCCAACAAACTGAAAGAAACATCACAGAACAAGAAAAATTAACTGCAAGCACCTATATAATTTTTTCTTGCCTGCTCTCAGATACAGATTTAGGAAAGAGCAAGAAACAGAAGATTGACTAAAGAGTAAAAAAGATTGCAGCACAGCCAGCAGTACCAGAGCTTGCCTAAAACTCGCTGGCTTACGTACTTATCCTCTTGCTGCAGCAGCACAGGGTTCAGGAGAGGCTAATTCAGGTTCCTGTGACTGCTGCAGAGATGCCCTCTGACAAAAGGAGATTCACACTGGAACAGCATGAAATACAGCTGAGTCTGTGAGGATTATTACAAACCCATCTACAACTTTCTGCTAAGTACTTAAAACAAAAAGCTTCTGATCAAGAAGATGGCATAACGCTGCAGGAAGGAGGAAAAAAAAAGCAGAAAGTTCCCAAAATGAGTGCTGCATTGATTTCATGACACAAACAAAGAGAAAAGCTTCAAAGATCAACTTGTAAATATGTAAGACACCTGGTCTATTTGAACTTCCTCTCTGCAGATTTACCATCAGAATAAAACTAGCTTTTTGTAAGCTCTCCTACTTGAGCCTTCCCAAGAGCACTCCAAGCTGAGCCATGAAACATTCCCAAAATAGAAACCATTCAGTAATCACAGGGGGAGATACAGCTGCACACATATTATGGTGATTGCTCAAATGCAGAATTCTGTTAATAGCCAACATTATATTTTAAGACTTAAATACAGGACTGAGAATTGCATTTTCTTAACTTTAACTGATAAAAATATGCCCATAGCACAAAATTAATCAGATGCTGCATATGACACAAATATAAGGTAGCACAAAAGCCCCAGGAAACCTACTCTGCTCTAACATTAAGAGTGTGAAAGATTTTCCTTTTCCATCATCATGTGGTGTTTTTGAGACCTACTGGTGAAGTCTCAGCCTTTTCCATTAGGCAAGGAATGGCAAGTTTCTGAAGCTATTTTAGAATAATTCAGTAGAAAACCTTTCAGGCACAAGGCCTGTGAAAAAAAAATAGGCACATTCTTGTAAAATTAAAAAAAGAGAATCAAGCTCTATTGTGCTCTATTGTGGCAACCATGCCAGTCTCTTCAACAATTCCTCTTCAAGTAGAGGACAGGACACAAGAGCTGTTCCTCCACATTAAATTACAAACAAAACCAACTCATGGTCACCTTACTGAACCTACTGAATAGACAGAAAAAAACCTCTGCTCTTAATAAAGGAGAATGTAAAAGAATCACACCAAAGACAAATTGATGTCATGTCAACATCTGCATTCCCTTTGCTGTTGGGGACTGCAAGTATCAAGGGCAGAAAATGACTTTGATCCTGCTCAGCAGAGAGTTGTCTCACTTGCAAGAGCAGCATTGATATATTTGTGTTCATCCCCTAAAGAACGGATGCTACAACATGACAGCATAGGGCCAATGCACATCATGAGTGGAAGGAAGCTAGGAAACAATGTTTGGAAATCTGTTAAAACAAATAATTCCTGTGAATTCTGAGATAACAAAAGGCAAAAGAATAAACATAACCTTGGTATAAATGCCCCTTAGTTTACTTATGTCAGGTCTACAATTTAGTTCAAACAATCATGTAACTAGTGCAGCAAACCAGAGAGGAAACAAACATTTAAAATGAGAGCTAAGGTTACAGAGTTAAAAGTGAACCATACATCTGGTTAACAGCTCCCACACCCTTAACAGAAACCACAGACACACAGCTCTACAGAATTTCATCTCAATACTAACAGACACTATTCCTGTTTAAACAACATGAACAGCTTCTCAACCAACATGCAGGTATCACAGAAGGAGAAATATTAAGAAATTAACAGTATTTACTGCCCACTGATATGTTCCCCCTCTACTAAGTCTGATTATTTCCGCCCATGCCTTTACATAAGAAAGGCATAAGTGAAGATGCTGCAAGAACAGGGAAGATAGAAAACTGCAGACAGTGGATTTTCTAGTGAATGTTCCCATAAGAGTTCATTTGATTAAAAATACTTCCAATACCAAAGAACACAAGTAATTTTGTCAACTGAAGACACAAAAAATATTCCTGATAATTTGGAAATGGGGCTACCATTAAGATGTCTTCCATAGGACACATTCACAAAGAGAAGTCACTCAGGCCATTGAGTTGTGCATGCACTCCTCCTTCAAAACAGTGAAGGAACTGTTCCTTCAAAAAAACAGCTAAAAACAACCAAAAAAAGCAATTTTTTTAAAAAAAAAACCTTTTGCATTATAATTCCTCAGGTCTGCAGGTCTTCATCAGCAGTCATGCTGTCTCTTCCCATAGAATTTTGCCTTTTATCTCTCAAGACAATGCTTTCCCAAACCCCAGCAGCAGCAGGCAGTTACCTGCACACATCGGTCCCATCCTCACTCCCCACAAGGCCACTGCTGGCCCCCAGCCTGGCAGCCCCACTGCTGCTTCCCCTCCTAACTCCCACACCAGCCCAGGGCTCTTTATCTCATCTGCCAAGGGTTACACACGTACAGAAAGTGGAAGGACAGAGAGCAAACAAGTTCAACATTGCGTTCATTCTGCTATATACAGCCCACTGCTGGCCAACTCCGCTGAAAACAGAAGCGTGGAAAGTCTCAGGGTAGCTCACTAGAGAAACGCAGAGGAGTTTATTCCTTGCTGTTTTGCTGTTTTCATGTAATCACAGCCCTAACATTCTTATGGAAGTCCTACCTCTCAAAATCTTGAAAGGTTTTTATTAACAAGACGTCTTCAGAGTAGGAAAATATGGCACAAAACAACAAACTTTAAATGTGTGCCCACTTACATTACAACATCAAAATAATCTGTTCTGCATCATATTTACAGAAAGGAACAAGAACATCTTCATGCCTATTTTCATTTTCCAGCTCTAAAAAACAGGTCATCACTTGCAAATGAGCAAAAGCACAACCAGACTAAGCAATAAATCCAAAATGACAGATTAGCAATCACAAATTGGCTGAACTGGGGACCACATCCTTTGGCATAATAAAAGACCATTTAGCAAAAGTGATGCCTTGATAAAGATGATCCTGGCACTAGTTCAAGCATTCATTCCTTCCAAGGTTATATAAACCTCACAAAACTGTAAATAGAACATCAAGCACCGTTACTGATGGGAATGCAGAACAGGAGGGGAAATGGATATTTGTTTTCTCTGTGAAGGCCATGGAATGCAAGCCCATTTCCTCTGTGCCTCTTTCCTCCACAGATTTTTCCCAGTCTGAACCTTAGGGATGATTTGGAGATGAAGGGACTTCATACCAGCTTATCTACAGAAGATTCAGCAAAGCCTCTTGATCTCTTTGGAACAATAGAATGCAGAAGTTAAAAATGTATTTGTTTTTTCAAGTTCTAACCTAATACCCCACAACTTCAGCACCAATTATTCAGAGATGATTAGCCCCAGAGGAAACTTTCAAAAACTGTCCCCTGAGAAATTCAAAATTTCATCCCTTTAAGCTATGTTATATAAAAGACACATTACATACTTATATACTGGTCTATTTTGACCACTCTGTGTCAATGCATAAATAGAATATATACATATATATATATATATATATATATAACCTGTCATATCAACAGTTTCCAGGGAAAATATTTATAAGAGACTTTTTTCAGACATAAATCCTAAAACAAATAGTTCTACAAGGATACCCAAAATTCTACTTAACTACTAGGCATGTACAATTTACATAGTTCAAATGACAGGAGAAACAGCTATGACTCAAATTCTTTAAGTCTACTTATCTGCTTGGAATCATTAAGGAAAAACAGAAAAACAAACAGTATTTTCAAAAAATGCTCTTGACTTTTTCAAAGCATTCAGTACTGCTGGCTATCAGTTGATGGGCTCCTGCTACTTTGCACATGCCCCAGTAAATGGGAGGCAGTTAATTTGTGTACAGAACACTTACAGAAGTTCCACTCTTGTATGTGCACAGTCATCAAGTGTGCTTATGCTGCTGAAATGCAGTTATATAGTGATAAATATGCAGCTCACTCAATTTCCAGTAATTCATATTATTAACTACTAATTATGGTGATAAGCAGCTACTTCTGTATTTCCTTATAGGAAAATTTTGTCCTATTTATAGCAACATGCTAGGGTTGACCAATAGCTAACCAGGGTCAGCTATTTTTAAATATGGATGCTATAAGGGAAAAAGGAAATGCACAGACCAAAGTAAATTTCAAAAATTTCCATGTATGGGAATCAATTTTCCACCTCACAAACACACAAAACTTTGTAGTTTTTTGTTTTTTATTCCAAATCACTGCACATGTGCAATGATCTTTCCTGCAGTTATGGATGCGGATCCAAGCTGAATTGGATAAAAGAAGGATAAAGAGAAAAAAACCACTGTCTTACAATTGGCAGTAAATCTTCAGTTTTCACACTGCAAGTAGTATAAGCACTGGCAGCGTACTGCTAGAATTTAAATACCAGGCTAAAAATTTGAGTCTCTACAACTTCAACATAAAAATACTAAGTTAAAAGGCCTAGCAATAACTTGGAAACAGAGTGAGAAATCAGAGTTTGAAAACACCGATTTCATTAACTGACAGGCACAACAAAAATACTATGATGTAAGTCAAGGTTAAGATGAAAAAACAAATGTATTAATTATATTATGGGTTTTTTAAGATTCAAGAGCCTATTTCTACTCCACAGTCACAAGACATAAGAATAAATTTACTGGCAATGTGCTTGCAGTAAGCACCTGCACATCTGAAATGACATGAGACTGTCAGTCTATCCCACCACAGCACGTGTAGCTGACAAACATCAATTGATTTCAATACTTAAAATAGCAAATATCCTTATGGAAAATTAACACCCAAACAGGAAATTATAAACATTCTGTCTACAACCAAGAATGCATTCACTACTTCCCATCCACAACGCAAGTGACTATAAACAAAACACTGTAAGAGTCACTTGTATGGTCAGGTTATGCCTGTCATTTTGCACAACTCCAATCCTACCTGCCACAGGCAGTAGCTGATGCAGAAAACTGAAATTGGAACCTAACACGTTATATTAAAGAACAAGTTTTAGAAAGTTCCTCTTACCTCAGCCTCTTTCTGCTGGAGGATTCTATCCTTGTCTACCACTTCCTCTTCAACAGGCCTATTGAAGAAAAGAATGCATTGACAGCGTAAAATACAGAAGTAAAAACGTCCAAGAACAGATTCAAGACTCACATTTCAATTAATATAACATCATCAAAGTCTACATTCTTCCACGCAGGGCAAATTAGGACATTTTAAAAATCATGCTGCCCTTTCGTAAAAGGCCGTCTTTACCTCACAGACTCCTGCTATTCACTTTCCATTTCTTAAAATTTGATTTCTTTACTGCTATATGGGTTTGGTTTTTTTGCAATTTACTTTAATGAAGAGATTTCCTTCACTATCTACCCATGGTACAAAAATCAACCACTAAAAAGCTGTGTAGGCTATTTAATTTCTTCTTTAACATCAAAATGCTTTGCTGAATACTTGAAGAACAAGTGGAATGTGGACAAGAGTAAGTTACTATCCAAAAAGATGCAGCAAAGGTAGTTGCGGATTTTTCGCATTAAGTTGCCAACCTTGGACAACCTTGCCAAAAATTAAACAAGAGATAATAAACTCCATAAAAGACACAAATTATCAGAAAAGATTATTTGGTATAAACTTCTCACTTTAGCTACATATGAAGGAGCAAGAGAAGCAATACCTCCCTAAGCAGATAGACTGGGGCCTATTTAAATTTGCCCACTAGCGTTCATTTTCTTCAAGCAGACATCATTACATAAAACCTATCTTGCTTGCAGGCACCTTCTTCCTGCAAATTCCAATTAAAAGCATAGAGAAAAGAGGATTTAAGCTGTTTATAAGCACAGCACTTTGCTATATATTATTCCTCTTCAAGAAGAGCACTTCATACAAATTTCAGAATTCCACAGATTGAAATCTCATCAGAAGTAATGGTTTACAGGTGGGATTAGTTAGGAGGAAGACCAAGTCCTCTGTCAGTGGGCAATGAGGAGCAGCAGAGCCCAGGGGCAGCACACACTCACTTGCCAGTGCGTTTTAGCCTCTCGGAACGGAAGTTCTCGTAGTGCAAGTCTTGGGTCACCTCCTGCAGGTCCTGCATGTGTGTCCTAGAACATGAAAAGGGCTACTGAACACTCAGCAAAGCAAAGAAAAACACCCTTTTATCTTCTGTTTCTGTTTTTTCTAATGGATGTATTTACCAGAAAAGTAAATCTTTACAGACCAAGCCAGCCAGAACTCTGCTTTCAAGTTCATTGATCTTTAATTCATTCTTAAGTGACCCACCAATATCATTCAAAGACCCAAAATATGCTGTCCTCCTCTTGGTCATTAATTATTTCAGATGAGTTGTTTATACCAGATTTGCAGTGTTAAGAACTTGTGAAGGCAACAATTCAGAAAGATACTTTAATTCCAAAAGTATTTTATTACTCTTAAATGCTGTCAAATATAATTTGCAACTGGGAACTAGGTGGAGCTGCTTGGCTCGTACAGCAGCTGACATTGCTTAACAATTTCCAATTGCCAAAAAAAAAAAAAGGAAAACCTGCTTGCTCCTAATGCCCAGCAGAGGGCAATCCCTGCCCAATGCAGAAGGAATTTGGAATGACACAAAGGAATTCATTTCCAACAATAGCCAAACATCGTTTTTAAAAAAAAAACACTTAAAACCATTTACGCAGGCAGAATATCCGTATCGGCTAAAATCATAACGGGGTGGGGTATCGTATTTAACAAAGGATTTCCCATACTGCCAAGAAAATTGCACTTTGCTTTTGGAATATTCTTCACTTTGAAGAGTACTTTAAAAGCCTCTCTGCCCCACCAACTGCACTATAACAAAACTTCAGTTGATATGTACAGCCATCAGATAAGTTCACATAAGGCATGAAACCATCACATATATCTGGCAACATAAAACAGAGAATATTTTCTGAATTGAGATTAGAGGGTACAGCAGGAAAATAAGCTGCAGGGGACTAAAATGTCACTCTACACTGGCATCAGGGCTAGTTTTAAATTGAGGAATTAAGGTTGCTATAGGTTTTTAGTCATTGTGGCAGTTACGTCACCACAGGAGATGGGATCATTTTACCATTACTCACACCAGCATTGTGCGCAGCTTGAGGAAATCATTGTGCTCTGGATTTTCAACTTCAACAACTCCCCAGGGATACAGGCGGCCTCTGATTTTTTTCCCCTTCACCTCAATAAGTTGATTGGATCCAATAACAGCAAAGGGAATGCTAGCCTAGTTGAGACAGAAAAAACAAGTTACTGTTTTGATTTTTGGCTGGTTAGTTTTTGTATTTTGCTTTGTATTTCTTTTAAAGAAAGCACAACAATTCAAGTAACAGGCAAGAGAAGGGGGAAAAGAAATGCTGTCAAACACTCTCTATTAAAACCCTCTCACATCAGCAAAACACAAATCCCATTCTAGGCAATGCAACCTCTCCTTATGAGCACCTGTAGCTGTGTTAGGATCAATTTGTTTTAACAGAGGCCCAGAAGGAAATGACGCTTTGCTTTAGGAACACTCGACTGTTGTTAAAGTACAGTTTGGGCATAATGTGTCATCTGACATAACATCATGCATGGAGAACAGCCAACAGAAACATACTTCAGATGCAGAGTGAAGTAGCTAGAAAGAGAATTTCAGACACATTCTTCAAACACCTTTGCAAGCACAAAGAGGAAATTACTTCAGTAAAACCTTGATTATCTGCTTTAACACAAGGCAAATTGTTAATTAGTACAGCAACCATAACACACACAATCTCTCTCCTTGCTCACATGTTAAAACATTTGAGTCAGAAAACAGATTGCAAATACTAGTTCAAGGTGAATAGTGATTTACACTTAAAAGAGGAAAGAAGAGAAAGTCATGACACACTACACTTGGAATTCTGATGAAGCAGAGATTGGAATAAAAGAGATTATAATTCAGAGTCAATACACAAAGGAAACAAATTTTCAATGCATTGTGAAAGGAATAAAGTACCTTTAGGCATGTTGTAGATTGAAGAACTACAGCAGCAAAATTATAAACTAGGAGTGAAACTTGCCTTTAAAACTCTAGTTTGTTCTTTAAACTCCTCATCTTCATCCGAATCTGCATCGGGGAGCTGATAAATCCTAATGCCATGTTCAGAAATCTCATCCAGAACCTGAAAGTTTGCAAAAAAGAAAGAATAATACACTTGTTTCATAGAAGAGGTATTCAGTTTAAAATATATGAAATTATTAACTAGTCTGTCACAAACATTCACCTGACTCAGTGTCCAAACTGTGAAATAGCAAAGGCTTGAAGATTTTTTAAAAGGCACAAAAGATAAATGTATTTTTGGAAAACATAGCAAGTAAATAACTTAAAAATGCCAGAAGATTTACAAGGCAAATACAGAAGCAAAGTGAGGTTAACAGAAAAAAGAGTAAAAGTAACAAGAAGGAATTCATTAGTGACAGAATCAAAACCATTCACTTCATGTCAAAGTATATTTTTGTGCATTTGATACGTTCAAAAATGTAGAAGACAGTGCCTATTGCCTCTTGAATCAAAAAAGATAAAAGCTTATTATCCACTTAAACTGAAAAAAATCATTAAAAATCCACTACGAAAACGACCCTGTTCTTAAACAGTTTTCTCAGTCATTAATGTCTGGGGGTAGCATAAAAAATACAGTATCTGTATTCCTGGGCACATTCTTTTCCTAATGAAATCACTGCAGGGGTGAGCAGCCAGCATAACTCCAGGCCTTTTGCAGTTTCAAAAGGTGACACAAGTCAACTCCTTTTTCAAAACCAAAGAGAATGTTTCTTCTGCCACACTACTGAATATACTTAAGTCAGCTCTTGTCACTGCATCAAATACACTGACAAGAGTCACTTTCAGCAAAGGAAGTGTGGTGGTCTAAGGAGAGCATGAAGAATGCTGAGATTCCACAATGACTCTCTCCAAAGGGATCTTGGATGTTTTAACAGAATAGGGGAACTGTGCAAATTTCCTAGAGCAGCAACTGTAACCCCACCAACAGCACCTGAACCAAGCAGCTGCCCTGCTCAATGAACTCTCAGCATAGACAAACTTTGGGCATATTCAGGGAGAGTTTTGAAGTAATGGTAAAAATATTCAGAAGAGCCTATGTAAGGACTTGTGATGCCATTACTGTGTATACAGCTGGAAATTAATTTGGTAGCATGAAAACAAGCAGATTTCAAATAGAGAGGTCTTAATGAGCTTTCTCTGAGTATTGTTGGGTTCCTCCATCCTCTGACAGCTACAGCATAAATGAAAATTGTCCAACCAGAACTTTAGAACTTTTTTATTGAACAGGTGTTTAAAAGAAAACAATTCTCCAGACCACTAGCAGAGGAAAGACCATGTATGAGCCACAGCTGTTCCCTGACAATGTTTTCCTGCCAGGTTTACAAACAACCCCCGCACTCACACACGCGTGCACACTGAGCAAAGTACCATGAGCAACCACCTACACAGAGAGCAGTATTTTATAGAGAGAAAAGAAATTCAGGAGCAAGTCTTGCCAATAAGCAAATGAGATATTCACACAACGACATTTAAATCAATGGATTTTGTTACTGTTTTGCAAAATGAAAGAGACCTGAAATGTCACCAAATGACAATAAAAGATGCACAGCTGGGATGGGTGGGGCAGCACTGCAGTTCGATGCCTTTAAGTAGTTGCATAAAACAAGAAAGCACATTTAACCTGGCTGAGATCTTTGAGATAAAATGCAAGTGGAACAATAACGGGAAAGCCGACAGCAAGGGGTGCTAGAATAATATATTACAGCTGTTAAACCTAGTGCTTTCCTGAAAGGAAAAAGAATTGCAATAAAAACAAACTGTATTTTATGCTCCTAACAATGAAACAGCATTTTGCTTCTTCAAATCTGAATTTTATTGGCCTCAGCGGATTCTGTGTTCCTAAAGATTAGCCTTCCCATGGGAAATTAAAAAAAAAGTCAAAATATTAGTTCCCCTCTCATGAAGTCATTCTTTTGAGCATGTTTCCTTAGCACCCTTGCATGGCACAGCTTGTGAAACTGTCGTGCATTTCTTCCCACTCAAGAGTTTGAAAAAATAACTTTGAATTCCAGAAAGCCCAAACAGGAATTACTCCAAGCTGGGTTTCCTTTGCAAGCACCACAAGCTAATCTTGCTGCTTAGTCCACAGCGGCAAAACAAAAACATTTTACTTCAGATTGACGGCCAAATGGCAGAAACATCTAAAAAAAGTAAGACTTCAAGCTGCGTCAGCAAAGCAGGACTTTGATTCCTATTCTTGATTAGAGACTCTGTTGGCCAACATGCTTTGAGTTAGAACAATATACAGTAGCTTTGATTTTCAAAGCTTTGGAAGCACATTATACATTTGACTTAATATAAACTCAGTTTGCAGAGTGATCTTTGCCAGCAGTATAAAAATAATGAAACTTGTTTACCTGCTCCCTAACCACTCCCTTAGACTACAGATGCCCTTCATCTTGTTGTATTTAGCCAGTGCATAAATGTGGTGTCCATATGTCTCAGACCAGACTGTTTTAAAGATTAGTTAGTTAAAAGTTAGTTAAATTCCCAGTGAATTCTATTCTAAAATAATTTATGTTCCACTTAAATGCCTCCTTCAAATCTTTCAACATCATTCTGCTCCCAAATGCTGAACCAAAAAGTAAGCAACTATGAACACTGAGCCTGAAGTACACTGATGAAAGGTGAATTACAGGGGTTTTACAAAAAGTAGCAGCTCCACAAACAATGTGAGATAAAAATCTTTCGCAAAGTCAGTACAGTAACAGAAAAGGAAAAGCAATAAAACCTACACTATCAGCCACATTTTTGCTTTATGATTTCCCTATGAGTTCCTTCAATTTGAATGCAGTGCACCTGTTGTTACCTTATAGTATTTGTGGAGGAACAAAATAAAGTTCAAGAGCCCGGACAGAATTTCTCCCAGCAAGATCTAAAGGTTCTTCTTGTCTCAATGAACTGACTTTTTTCAATTTCCTTCCTCCTTTCACTTGGTTCACCATAAAGCTGCTCATTTCTGTACAAGTATCTCCTCCTCTCTTCAGTGGATGTTTGCCTGCATTGCAGACAAGCTTCATACAGTCACACTGTCCCCACTTATAACTTTCTCCGCTACGAAGAATTCATTCCATCTCTTGGGCAAGTTTTCTCACATCACTGAGCTTTATTTATAAAACACAGCAGCAAAGCCAGCAGTACCTCACCTTGTTAAAATACAGTTCTTCACGTGCCCACACAAACCACAGCCACATCTACCACTGTGGCACTGGTTCTCTCAAAAAAGCTCCAAACAAATCCTCTGAATTTAGGTGGAGTTCGGTTAATGTGCTGCTTTGCAGTATGATTTTATCTATACTATTTTTTCAATAAATAAAACTATAGTCCCTCCCCAAGAAAATAGAAAAATACTCCCAACATGAACACCCTTGGAATAAAGATCTAATAATCATTCTAAAGGCCTACAGGAAGTCACGGGATCACAATCAAAACTGTTATGCCCTGCATGAAAATGTAATATAAACGATATCTTAACTTATAAAAGGTTTACTCTGGTGTAAAATACAGACTGCAATTTAGAAGTACTAATTATCCCTACACTACTCAAGGAGCAAGTCATTAAATTTGTAAAAATCCATAGGCTTTGTAGGGTTCAAACCCGTTAGACTTTACAAATTATTGTGCTGGTTTTGAGTCAATTGAACATGACAAAGCTTGTGATCTCAATAAATTTTACTGGGCCACCTCTAAGCATATATAATACAATCATACCACCTACACATTCCTTTAACAAGGTGCACAAAGTCATTCTCAATCAAAGAGAATAAACCAGAGCAGATTAAATATTTACATTCATTGCTCAGATGATGCAATAAAATGGAAATTCGATTTAAGGTTAAAGACTTGTACAACCACAAATATTGACATTATTCCATTTAATTCACTACAATGTCATATCTGGCAAAAACTGGGCTATCTTGGAAAGGTTTGTCAAAAAACAAAATTTCAAGATGCTGAGTAAACCTTGCAAAGCAAAGAATGATTTTAGTAGCACTGTCTGGAAAGACAGATGGTCTCCACTACAATCCTGAGCATGTCCTGGTCTTTCAGATGAACACATAACAGGCAGGAAAAATGTTCACACAACAAGACACATCTTCCCATAACAAGAGCCAAAAAAGCATCCTGCTCATATACTAAGCCAACTGTCCTGTCTCTGTATTAGTGTTTTAGTTTGTACCATGGGTACACTTATTTAAAAAGTTTCCAACCACATTTTGCTACAAACCACGCAGCAGAGTGCACAACCCAAGTACCTTCTGGATGAAACTGAAGATATGCCCTCAGAACACACCGAACGAACTCCCAGCACCAAGGGGCACTCAGGCCACTGCTCTCAGAGAGCCAGTCTGAAACATCTCCACTTCTCCTTTCAGGATTGTCTGAACCCTTGTTACAAACCGTGTTGCTACCGGGTGCATGGCTTTGCTAAGATACACGAAGCCAAGAACAGCCACATTCTTAGCAAGTGTAACTGGCAAAGCAGTTACTTCCCACCTCACACTTCCCCAGGACTGGGTCCTTGGCCACAATCATTCACCCCTCTTCAGTTTGAAATTACTTTATATTTGGCTTTAATATTGTATGGGTTGCTCTGTTCTCATGATCTCATGTTAGACCTACTCTTCTCTTCAGCCTCTCCCTCTCCTTCAGCGTCAGGGTGTCAGCCTTGGCAATCACAGGGACAATGTTGACTTTTCCATGAAGAGCCTTCATGAACTCCACATCTAATGGCTTCAGTCTGCCAACAAGCAGGGGAAAAAAAAAGATTTAAAATAGGCATGGAATCTTGTGTTGTTTGTTTTATAACAGACCAAATGTATTAAAAATTATTCATTTCAAGTGTCCACATAAACAGTATTTTCATAATAAATTAAGCCATTAAAATTAATGCCCTTGCTTATCAACTTGGTTGTGCAAAGTTTAAGTTGTAATTAAAACTGTGTCTATATAATGAAGCGGGTATTAAAAGCATTTATGTTTCTGGGTGATAAACAATGCAGTACCAACTGCCTTGAAACAATATGAAATGCAAAAGGGGATGAAGTAAAGGAGAGCACTAATCCCCACAGACTGTTTTAATTGCACTGGCTAACTGACAGGTTGGCAACTCAATTAACATCACTGCTACATTACCAGTTCTAGTAACGAACAGACTTAAGAACTGTTATGAGGGTACAACACCCTAAAGTACAAAAGCTCAAGCTTTTTCTTACCCATGCCCAAAAGGAGAGATGAAGTAGAAGCAGCAGTGGACTCTGTTGTCTATGATGTGACGCCTGTTCAGACCACTCTCATCATGTAGGTATCGCTCAAACTGGTTGTCAATGTAGTGGATAATTGTTTTGAAGCTGTGGTATGGGAGGGGGGAGAAAAACAGGCATCTTACATCAGCTTTAAACAATAAGGAAAGAATTATGAAAAGATAACAGAAGGAGAAACACATATTATTAAAAACACTACTGTTACAGAAAATTCAACTTCCTAGCATTTTATCTAATACCGAGGAAAAATATTTTGATAATGCAAAAGGGTGTTTTCATAACAACCACCAAGTGTCAACTTATGCCTAGAGCCAATTTCAAGTGTTACTCTGTTCACCGGATAAAAAGTTCAAGTGCAAGCTCAGAAAAAAAGCACTTGGTGCTGAGACAACACAGGAACAGAAGACTGAGGATTTTTCTGCCTTTTTTTTCTGAGGGTAGGGGCTGAAGATTTGTTTTTAAACTGGTTGACGAATGACATATCCCGGATATCCTCTAGATTTATAACCCTGACCTTAGAGCCAGGTTTCTATAGTTACCTATGAAAATTCTGGTATTCTGTTTGAATTAAGTACAAATACATTTGCAAGTCATGCACTCAAGCATCACATGATTTATTAAGCTATTTTTGTTACCTTACAGAATTCTTTTCTGTTAGCAAAGGAAAAAAACCCTCCTACTTAGTTTAAGGCAATTTAAAATATTCCCTACAAAGAAGTAAATCAGCACAAAATCTGATCACAGATTAATCAGACACAGAGAGCAGTGACTAGAGAGAGAAAAGAAAACCATGCATAACTAGGATCATTTTAAGCTATTCCACAGCATGCAGACACCTGCAAACACCATTTATATAAAAGGACACTTTATATTAGGTACTGCAGGGGAAGGGAAGTGAACAGCTGACGTAGATAAGGTTAGGCAGATGACTGTGTATCATGAACATGCCTTAAACTACTTGAGAAAAAACTAAGCAGAAAGCTTCACTTGAGAAATAGGAACATCCATATTTCTGTTGCTGAGGAAGCACAAACTTGATGAGGCACATTTAAGGAGGAAACAGAGTAGATAATAGAAAAGACAATTTATAATTTGGAAAATGAAAACAGAATGCTGGCAAACACTGCAATAGGCAGCAATGTTTGAACCAGGGCTGCATGGCTGCAAAGGAGATAATAAAAGAAAGTAACAAGAATTATGGAAGAGATCCTGGAGGGAATTTGATTCTCCAAAGCTAAGTGAGCTTTTGGATTGAGAAGGAATAAATCCATGGTAGAATATATATATATANGTGCTACTCATTAGGAAACATCATCTTAATACCTAAATGTGCTGAAACACATCAATATGGTTTTTGTTCCTGTTAATCTTCAATACTTCTCTTAGCTGGTAAAAGGTAACGAGATTGAAGACATCCAAATATTAGGACAGAAACCAAACACTAACAATGGGAAAGAACTATCACACATTTCTCTGGCAATGTAATTAGTTTACGTGCAGTTTTCTAGGTCTAACAGCTATAATTTTCCCTGTAAATATGGTGTTAGTGTCCTGTACCTCCTGACTTCCGGGAAACACCTGGCTTATACCACAGTGCTGTCATTACTTAGGAGATAGCACATCCTGAATTGTAACAGCAAACAACACAAACACTGCATTTAAGCCCACTGGGGTAAAATGAACAATATTATCAAGCTACCAAAATGCATAAAATATAACCTTAGTCAGTTCAAAAAAAAAGTAAAACAAGAAAGAAAAAAAAATTTAGCAGCAGCCAAAGAGCTGAGAGCAGCTATCAAAGAATGACCTGTGACACAGCAAGCAAGACGAAATAAAGAGTGTGATCAGCAATATCTAACAAGTTCACTTGTAGCCTGTTTTTGTCAACAACTTTTTTTGAGGCCAGATATCAAAGCAAATCTAAGCATCAAGCAATTTTTTTTCCTCCCCTGATTAGATCCCCTCTCTTCTCATGGAAGATGTTATTTTAAGGACACGGTTCTCTCATGATCCCAATGTACTTATGCATGGAAAGATGTTGAATGCGTCAAACCTCCCACCACAAAGAATTTTGCTGTTCTCCAAACACACCCCTAAACTGATGCCATGAGCAATCTTAGGTGTGGGTCTGATTTTAGACTACAGAACTCCAGCCAGCACCAAAGCTTCACAAAGAATCTTTAAAAAATCACCATGGTTAACTGTGGTTCACCTCCACCTTACCTTTCATATTGTTTTAAGTACAGCAGCATCCAGAAAACAAGAATTACTCTACTTCAGAAAGTATGTTGTACTAAATCTATAACAAATCATTTCCCAATCCAACACTGTTGTTTTTCCAATCCAATAGACCTCCTGGACACACTCGTACTAGCACAGAATTCTAATCAGTACTTTTTCTTTGACTCAAAATACATAAAAATTTACCTCAGCTCCCATCCCTGAAAGTCAAACTCTGAAACTTAGCCCTTTCATCAATGCACAGAGAATAAAAGTCATTAGGGAATCTACACAGGAGAAAGATACTTGAAACTCTCCCAGCAATTGCTACCTCTTAGAGACACCGTGCCAGTTTGAATTACCTGTGTTCAAAAATAGCCTTAGTAAAATTTGTCACCTCAAAAAACAAATAGTCTGCACAAATTGCAGCCTTCCCAAAAAAAAGGGTTTATAAATCTTGGATCATGATCAGCATTATCTACCAGAGAACCACGACTGCAGTAAATGCTCCTGAACACAAACATAAGTTCAAGAACATGAACTTGCTCCTTCCTCTGAACTAGCAAGGAAGGAAGGTAGTTGCACTGGGTTAGTCTTCACTACAGCTCAAAACAAAGAGTCTGCCCATCCAAGTCCCTGAGACATCCTGTAAAGATTAACAGACTTTGTCAAAATGACACTTGCCATGGCTGAAAGGCTTTTCATGTGACATAAGTATACTAAAGAGACACCATTAACTGCATCTTTTTGTTTTGTAAGATGTAAGTACTATTTGTTCCTGTAGTGTATTTGATGTTTCAGATTTATCCACATAAAATTACGTATAAATTGTTCTCAGCTCTGAATCACCACAGAATGATTCTATTCAGAAAACCTCCAAAAAAAAAGGGGAAAATCCGAACACGTAGGTCTCTAAGAAACATCTGAGCAGAATAAACAAAGGGCATTAAAACACAATCAACAGGAAGAGCTCTCTATAACACAATGCACAGGCTGCAGAGCTCTCAGCTCCAGCGGAAGGAAGCTCTAGTCAACAGTGCACAAAATAAGCAAGACCATGATGCAGCCCAGAAAGATGCCTTTGTGTTATTGCAACATTTCAATTTTTTGCAACTTACTAAAGTAGGAAAAGTGGAAGGAAAATAGAAATCTCACTAGAGCTTCACTTTCAGACTTTCATTTAGTATATTACAAAACTTCACTGCTTTCACTTTTGCTGTGTTCCTACATCTACACTATAGAATGAAGAGAAAAACTGTCTGATAACAAGAACACTGCAGATACATCATTCTGTCAATGAAAGATTGCACAACATTCTATTAGCATTATATATGTTTATTTTATCTGCTATTTATCTATTTCCTGGTCTTTAAGTGAAGGACTCAAATCAACCTGTTTTAGCTTTATGTTCCATTTCTCTGCATAGTGATCCTTATTTGCCTTGGGATTACCACCACCACAAATGAAGTGTCAACAAAATTAACAATGAAGTAAAATAAATATTGTTGGCACTTCTTAAAAGACAACCATGTGAAAATTCAAAGTTTTAATCCACTGAAACTAGAAGCATCCCAGTAAGGATATCTCATCTTTATTTGAAAAAATTCATCAGCTTTCCACAGTTAAAGAGAATTGCCTGAATGTGATTATTTGGAAATTACATTTATGAATTTAGTTTGTTACTTGCCCCATTCCTCTCTAGCTGCTATATAAATTTCCTTCTTCATAACCATTATGCTAAAGTAATTATGTATATTTTTCAGTGTATCTACTGACAATTATTTCATCCATTAACAATTGTCATTGATATTTAGGCCAGAGAGAGCCAAGTGGTAACTTCATCATAAAAAATCACCAGATCTACCCAAGTTGCTGGTAGTACACATAGAGGAAAGGGATGAAAAGAACTGTCTTAAAAATATGGAAACTGGATGGGCCAGAGACACAGAAAGTGAAAGACAAAGTTTCCCCCCACCAGAATTTTGTTCTATTGGAATGGCCATAGAGACAAAAAGCTGACTGCAGTGCTCAGAGAAACTTTTTGAAGGAGAGGCTGTAAATTTTGAGGCAGAATCATAGATACAACCTACAAAACTTTTTAAAACATCAGAAATGGTTAGAAAATTGAAACTGGAAGTTGTAGAAAGTACCAGACACACTAGAATAGTGTTTGTGTAAGACACACACTTTATTAACAAAGCAGTATTTACACACATACCAGTCCTGGCTGTTAATGGCATCTCCATATCCTGGTGTGTCAACTACAGTTAAACGCAGCTTCACCCCTCGCTCCTCTATCTCTACTGTAGAAGCTTCGATTTGAACTGTCCTCTCTATTTTCTCTAAAATAAAGGAACATTTGGATTGTTATTTGCCTATCAATTCCTGCAGAGACCCCCACAGGAGAGAACAATAGAGGAGGAACTGCAAGTTCAAGTGTGTTGTAACCTGCATGACATAAAATATTTTATCAGAATACACAAAGTAGTAAGCAGAATTTAACACCACGTTTTTGTAAATAAACAAGAAATAACGAACTAAAACATGGGTTGATTTATGACAATATGCAAAAATAAAATAATAATACTCAAAAGCACAATAGATTCTCTGTCAAAAGGTTATTTACACCTCTAGCCAGGATTTAAGGCACTACAGACAAAAAACAGAAGAAATGGGGATTAGAGCAAAACCACGTTTAGGTATATTGATACCTAAAAGGTTTGGGAGGTGTTTTTTTAATAGCAGCTGATAAAGAAACAAATACTGTCTTTAAAAGGAAATCTAAATAAGAAAATGACAGCTCAACAAAACATAATTTAGAAAATTTAAATACAGCATGACAAAGTGGTGTAATGGGTAAAGAAGGAAGCAATATTAACTGAAAGAACATGAAATTTTATAGGGTGGAGCGTGCTGGAGGAACTGCAAAACCACATTTACCTGCAGCTCCAGGAATATAACGTTCTGGATAAAGATCAGTCAGGAACAGACTGTTAATTAAAGTGGATTTTCCTAAGCCAGACTCACCTACAAACAAAATAATTCAGGTTATTAAGCATATACACTTTTTACTCCAAGATTTTTAAAGCACCTTGTCTTTCTCCAAGCCCACATTATGGAGGAAAAATAATTTGTCCATCAGGATCCGCCCTAGCTTTTGATATGAAAACATCAAAGGTTCAGCTAAGCACTTTGAAAACACCGGAAAAACAAGCCTCCAGTGTTTTCATAAATGTTACATGAAAATTGTAAGTTTACTGTAACAGATGTCACAATAAAAGCTGAAAGGTCATACAGCACTTGGACTATAGATCTAGAGGTAGCTCAGTTACTTGAGGGAAATTACAGCTTTTTTCATTTAAACTTACAAAATCAGGAGCTGTAACTCTCCTGCTGAAAATTTCTGAGTGTTTGAAGGTTTTCCTAAGCTACAACTTGAACCTGGAACACTTCTGGGAAGACAAATGAGTAAAGCAATCCCAAACTAACAGTCAGGTTTTGCACCCTTACACTTAAGCCCATATAGGTTCCATGAAGCCGAAAATCATAAAGCAAATTATTCAAAATTCACTTGAGAAGTTTCATAATTCTGTAACTTACATCTAAGTAACAAAGTTAAACATGCAAATTTAACTACTAAATTTGAGTTTCAAAAAACTCAAGGAATCAAAGGAGCCAGCATTTAGACCAACTGGCCGTATTATTTTAGATGCTATTAACCTGATCTTAAAGATGAAAAAATTATCTGTATTTCTCATCACAAACTACATGACACAAGAACTCTACAATTATCAGAAATTACTGGTTTATCTCACAAACACTGCTGAATACTGTCACCAAGTAATCCCAAATGGTACTACAGAGCACATTTTCATTTTTCACTAACTGCTACAAAAGGGTAACAGTACTGTGGACTCCCTTTGCACATGCAAACCATTTAACTGATTTAATGTAAACATAATTCAACATCATTAGGAAGAACTTTGTGCCTAAAGGACTCTCCATCAAAGAGACTCAGAGGTGCTCATTGACAGAACAGGCAAATTACAGGTTTATCTTTGACACCAGAGTGAGTCAGTACAGAACAGCAGAAAACACAACAGCAGCATCACCATTTCAACAGCAAGACACTCACTGTGTGCATTCATGCCTTCAACGGGGAAACAAGAATGAAAGAAAGATTAAACAACTACCCCTGTCATCTGACGATGAATCAGGAATGCCAAAATGTCCTGTTGGCTCTAAGTCATCATCTTTAATCATTATAAATACTCCCTCCTACTAAACAAGACAAAATAGTAACAGATGTAATTAGAAAGTGTATAGAGGTTCAAAGCTTCTTCTACTGTGTAACAGTCAATTGCTAAGTAGGAAGATGTACACATCTATGTGAAAGAAATGTTGTTGTTGTGTAACAGTCAAAAATACTCAAAGAACTCACCAACCACCATGAGTGTGAATTCAAAACCCTTCTTCACAGATTTCCTGTGAACCTGGTTGGGCAGATTAGCAAATCCCACATAGCCTGCCGAGTCGGAAAACTGACAAGAAAACAAAGGTTGAATATAAATGAGATCCCTTTCCCACTTTTAAAAAGTTTTCAAAAAGTTGAAAAAGAGTTTACTTGATTCTACACAATAAAGTGCAGGGGTATATAAAGCACAAGGAAGAATAGAGAATGAAATCATTTTTGCTGCAATAGCAAAGCAGACCTTAAAAAGGTTCATTTACCAAGCAGGCTGATACAAATAGAAATATAAATAGAAATATAAATACAATAGATAAGTACCTTGAGCTACACAAACAAAAGTCTCCCCTTGGATGAAATAAAAATAAAAATCTGCAAGCTTGCAAAAACACACTATTATTATTCTTAAGAAATAAATACAGCTCAAAATAATAAATTATGTTCAAATTTGGTTCAAATCTGCTGCTACTATCTTCTATAAAAATAATGCATATGCTTACAGGTAAAAAAACAAGAACATTGTACTAATGGGGGGATTACTAAGATACAATCACACAGAGATGTATCTTTTGCTGGTTATGTTATGTTGTTCACCTATCTTCACAATCTTTAACTTCTAATCTAAAAGCAGGAAAAAGAAACATGCCTGAAAAACTTATCAAAGAGATTTGGGCTATAAACAGGGCAGGCTGCTCCAACATCTGCTACCCATTGACTGAAAACCTAACAGGAGCTGCAAATAAGAACTGCAGCCACCTGATTTAGGGACCTGTGGGCTACCAGGAACCAGATGTCTTCTTCAGAGAGCAGGTTTTTTACAAAGCCATACTCTTCCAGTGGTGTGGGGGGATACAAGAGAAATCACTTAAAATGTAATTATTTATTTGCTTACAATCCTTTTAAAGCCAATCCAGATGGGCAAAAACATTAGGAATGAAGGTTTATCACCTGGAATTTCCTTAGGTGAAGGTACCATTTTAATTTTGTAAGCAGAGACTGAATGTATGGTGAACACCAGAAAGTCTATCACCAGGATCACAAACAATCTCTGTTTCTACTAAGCAGTTCCTTTTAAGAAACACATCTGAAGCAATAAGGAATAATCCATTCACAATTTTAGCACTTCAGTAAAACTACAAATGTTTTCAGAAGTTGAACAGATTCTAGACAAAATATGGGCTATGCAGCCATCTTTTTACCTTTACTTTTTCACCTGACTGAGACATGTTTCTTCACTTCAAGTTTCAGACACTGGAAGAAAAAAAAGCCATAGTGCATGTTAGCTGACTTGAAGATTTTATTACTTTTAATTTTGAACTGATCAACTGCATGTAATAATCACATTTTATTCTAGTGGAATGAAATGTCACATACTCAAGGATTACCAGAACAAACAAGTCATAAACAAAATGTCTTCCTTCTGAAATGAATCACAGGAGTACTTAATTTAAATACTTAAAAATTTCAAAACAGAAAAAGTCCTTTAAAATGCAAAACATTAAAATTTAGTATCATAACAAACTTTCACCCATCCTGTCTTTGTAGAAGGATGGTTCACAGATAGGCACATGTAATGCAAATGTTGTCCAAACATTACATTTGAGAACTATTACCACATCCAAAAATTCTCATGAGAACAGGACACCTACATGATTCCCAGGTAAGGGTCAGAATATAACATTATTTTCAGTGACTTCAAAGTGCTGTTGCTGAATAGGACACCACACTTGGCTAACCCCATGCTGGACGCAAAAATTCATGCCAGTATGAAGGACTAACAGACGAGATTTGTTCTTTAGTTTCAGAGACTACAGCTGGACTTTGGCAAGCCCTTATCTCTTTACTCAAGGATGTTAGCTGTGCTATAGATTAGTTATCAGGGCAATAGCAAAGCCCTTTCATTTAGAGTAGCCCCAGGGTAGGGACAGGAAACACAGACGGGCAGGAGCACTTCACAGCTTGGTTTGTTGACAATGCAGCTCTTGGCCTGGAAAAGTAGGGAAGTGACCTATGCAGGCACCTGTGTGTTCAGACCTTCCTGTTGGGTAGCAGGAGTCATTTTAGCAGGATGCACTCCAGTTTGTGACACTGGCAGTTTGACAGTCAAATCCTGGCAGAGTCCAACCTCTGGACTGAAGGAAAAGTCGAAGTTAGCATAATTGCCACTTGGAGTTCTAAAGAAAACAGATCTTCAGCTCCCATGGTATTTCATTTGCCCTGCAGCAGGCATTTAAAATCCTGGCAGCTGTGCAGGTACCAGCTACCCTATAAGCAAGGAAAGTTGTTTTTTTCCTCCTCCAACTACTTTTCCCTCATACCCAGCTCATTTGCTTACTAATGAAAGCCCAATGCATCCATTGCCTGGAAAATAAGGAGCTTCTCATTCTAATCATCTGTCAGCCTCTAATTGTGTATTTCTCAAAACATTCTGGAAAGCATCCCCTAAGAATGGTTTTGAAAACCAGAGCTTCTTTTCCTTTGACCAGTATGCAAAGGCTCATTGCAGCCTCCAGCCAGCCATTGTCACAGATCCTTAAAGACACTCACAATCCCACTGCCAGGAGGAACTCCTTGCTCTGTTGACATCTTGTTTCTAAGTTTGGAAACCTCTGTTGTCACCTCATCAATAAAATTAGTAACATAGTTCAAGAGTTCAGAAAAGCTCATAGTTACTGAGTGCCAATGTAGATATACCTGACCCATTTCTCACAGTAATGCCAGAAGAGAAGTCACCCAGGCCCACTGTCCACAGATAAAGGAGAGACAGGGAAAATATTCAGGTTTCAATATATATGGCAAATTCCCTACTTCTACTTTAAACTGACAGTATAGTCACATTCATTGTAGCATTATTCAAGTTACTTGATCAAAAAGCAGAAGAATCAAAATTGCTGTCAACTGATTATGATACATTCAGCTTCAAAGTTAGTCTGTTATCTCATAAAGAACATTTTGTCATAAAATCATCTGTTCCACAAATACAGCTTACAAAACCTGTTTCCTGCAAGGCAAACCACATCACCTTATGTCTTACTCTGACTGAAAAGTTGCTGCAACCAAAGCAGCAGCCCAGCTGCTCTGATCACATGACTGTAGCTCACACTTCCAGTTAGTAATTTCCCAACGTCTTTTGTTATTATAGAAATGTGCTAGCTAAAAGTTACCTCAACAACAACAAAAAACCCCACAGAAACACCTGCTGTTCCACAACACTTAGGGTGCTGGGGTTCATTTGGGAGCTCAGTTGCTCAGCCTTGACATTTTGCAATTCCTAATACTGCCCTCATGAGGTTTCCTCGCAAATCATTTCAGCAGACTTCCCCGGATGACCATGTGCTGCCTTCCCAAAGGCAGTACAAATCAAAACCTGGGAATGAAACCAAATGCCTCAAGTTAAATCCTCTTACAGCACCAAACAAGCACAGCACCCTCAGTGCTGCTCTCAAGTGAGAGCCTGGCGCTGGAGCAGTCCCCGCTGCGCATCAGTGAGCACAGAACCCACAGCTCTGTCTGCACACAGCTGACTCAAACATCACAACAAGGGGAAGCTGAGTCTCTGACAACACCCTGGGTAGTCCACACACCTGGAAATTGTAACATCTAATTTCTTATCAATTGTCCAGAACAAAATGCATTAAAAAACCCACAACTAAGGCAAACCAGAGCAAGAACTGTACCTATTCCATTTTCTTTAGATTTTCAAAGTACTTTTTCAATCAGTATGAGATAAGCAAAACAGCACATACAAAACAGTTCAAGGAGAAAGGAACAGATAAGATACATTTGCAACAACTTACAAAAAAGCAGTGAAACTTTATCTGTAAATAATGCTGGGCCCTACTTAGCAGGCCTAACTGGAAAAAAGGGACACTGTGCTACAGCACAGGAATGTTCAATTCTGGTTTTGAGCAGTGGATAACACAACAAAGTTTCATTTTGGATTCCAACAAATTCCTATCCTGAACAACTTGATGCTGGCAATGTAAAGGAGCAAAGTGCCACCGAGTTCAGCTGCAACTGGAACGTGCCATCCCTCTGTCCTCTGCTAAGAGCAGCATTCCGGTGAGAGAGAAGGAGAGAGGAAGGAAAATGGGTCATTTCCTTTGTTCCTGTCAGGATGCAAGAAGTAAACTGTGAGGAACAGGCAGACTGGGAGCTTCTCAATAGGAACCAGCACAAAGAAAGCACTACAAACATGTACAAAGAGCCTGTCCATATAAGGATATCAGACAACACTTTCAAATAATCACTTCAGAGTGACCTTACAGCCATCTCAACAAGCAGAACAGCCCTTCTGACTTCTCCAAGGAGGCTTTTTTCTTCCATCAGAGGCTCTCATATAACTCAGATACTTTTTTGGCAGTATTCAATAGCCACAGACAGGAGCAAAGACTTAAACAGGTTTCCCAGTGCTGGAAATGGTCCCAGCAACATCAGCATTCTGAAGTTGCTTTTCAGACTTAAAGCAGACAGAAACACCAAGATATGTCAGTAAAACAGCAGTATTTGTGGTTTCTCACTAAAAGAACTACAAAACCCAAGGAAGAAATGTCAAATCTGAGTCACATCAATAATAATAGAAAAAACTGCATGATTCTCTGAATCACTGAGTTCTAACAAATGTATCCAGCACAGCCTGTTCTGTATGCCATGCTTTGTTCCTGGCATGTCCTCACCTCCACTGTGGGAAACCCCCTCCAGATGAACAATCCCAGGTGATTTCATTTTTCCTCATTAGAAATAGGTATTATCAATTGAAGGAATGCTCATTTACACACTAACAATTCTGCTTTACTCTTATTCAGGAAAATGACTGTATCACTTCCACCAAACATGGAATTTACAGAAAATGCAACAACACAGCTGTGACCTTTGCAGACAGACCACGATAAGTGTGAGCCACTGCTCTGGCCTGGAACTGATGTTCAGAGCTCATAAGTTCTACAGACTTCCTTCTGGTATTGTATTTGAACCAAGGAAACTGTACAGGGATTACTACTGGGAATGCATCAAAATTTGGAACACGCCTGTGACTCAACAGCACACACATGCACAGCAAAAGGAACAAGGACTAAGCAAGAGCTCAACCACCTGTAAGAGCACTATTCTTAAAAGGTCAAGAAAAAGCAACACACAAACTTAAAGCTCTAATCCTAAATATTTTATTTAAAGTTCCATTTCAACGCTAACATATGACTCTAAGCAACTTCCTTTCGTACTGTTTTATCAATTAAAACAGCCACTTGAAATGCACAAAGGAGGCAGTGATACCGTTCGTGTAAATGATCAGTTTTAGGGATGATGTTGTTTCTATGCAACCAGTGTTTGACAGTATTTTTGCCGAGTTACAGTGTCAGAAAGCACTGTTAAACAGACCTATAATTGTGAAAAACAGAGCCTTTTTTAAATTAAAAAGTTAAACATACTAGCCACGATCAATCAGCAGGAAATAGGCAGCTCTGCCCCACGCCCACAGAGTTTAAGCATAATTGTGTACATACTGCCAACACACAGCAAACTGGTACGTTTGTATTTAAATCATTTCCAAGTCATGCTTAAGTCTCACGATACCATGAAGTCAGACTTACACGTGAACAATAATTAAATACAAAAAGAAGTACAGCACGGGTTCGGTCTGTTGCCGAAGCAGGTACAGGTCGCTCTGTGCATCCCCCCGCCGCAGCCCCGGCTCCCGGCAGCCGCGATCCCATGGTGGGTGCTGCAATTTCAAAAGCATCCGAGGAATGCCCAGTGGAGACAGCACTTCCTGCTCCATCCTCTCCTCGCATCTCCGGCTATCCCAGCACCGCGGCCCCGTCCACATCTCAAATTAATCCTTGCCTTGCTTTACAAACAAACCAAGGTGTGCGCGAAACGGCCCGACCGCGGCGTCCCGGGGCTCCTGCCCCGGGTACACTTCTCCCGTCCCCACACACCGGCTGCACAACCCTCCCTGCAAACGGCGGCGGGAGGCAGGGCCGAGGCCGTGCCCGGCACGGGGGAGACCCTGCAGCGCTGTGGGGGCGGAGGCGCCGCCGCCGCGGAGACGCGGCCCGTTCCCGTCCTCACCTGAGGCCGCGGCCGCTCCCGCCGCCAGGCCGCGATCCGCCGCTCCGCCCCACAGCCCTCCCGCATCCCACCAGCCACCGCGGCGGAGCGCCCGCCTACCCCGCGCCACTCTATGGTCCGCGCCCCGCTGGAGACAGCAGCGAGAGGCGGCTCCGGGAGCAGCGAGAGGAGGGACAGAGCGTCCCCCGCCCGCCCCGCCCGGCGCGGCCATGGCGGGCCAGGGCTGCCGCGACCGCCGAACCGTGTTCCGAAGTGCCACATCTACACGGAGTGGTTTGGTTTCTGTTTTCCACCCAAACATTGCTGAGTTTTGGGATTGCTCCACTTACAGCGGGTTTAGCGATACTGCTCAGTGGTAAACCTGGCTGGTGTGATAACCGGGGGGAAATCGAGCTTAGCTTTGTGCTGTGTGACTGTAATGCAGTATGTAACACCAGCCTGGTTGGTTTGCAGATGCTCATTCACACGTGAAGCAAATGTCTCTCCCGAACATTGTACAAAAAAATCCACGGTACTTGTTTTACTTACACTGTTCTCTCCCGTCAGGGCTTTCCCTCTGGTTCTGTGAGAGCCCTGGTCGCTGTCACCGCTGAGGGGCCGAATGGAATTCTCCTGCGAGTTCTCTGCGGTGTCAGGGACTCCAGCAGGCAACCCTGGAGTGTAAATGATACCTGCAGTTAGACTACAGACACAGATCACCTTCTCATGGGGAAACAGTGTTACATAGCCCAAACTCTAAATGCAACACTGTCAAAACTAAAACACATATTAGCAGAGGTACCTGAAAGGCTTTTTCCAACCTTCCAGCTGCAAGAGCTGTGTCCAGGAAAGTTCCTAGACACGTGTCCACACATTTTGAGAGGGCAGCTTGTGTGTGTGGTCTAGCAGCAAATCTTTTGACTAAGAATTCTGAATACCAAGAAAAACATTTCTGTTATATCTGTATTCCCATTCATTAAGCAAACGGGGTTGCACTCACAACAGGAAAATGTGGAAGTGAAACAAATGCTGCTGAAGGCAGACTGGCATTATTTGCAATTCACATTGTGCTCATATTATCAACTGAGCATTGATGGAATCTGAGTAAGAACAAGATAAAAGCAAAGCAAGAACAAGCAGGTTCCATTTCCTAGGACAAAATGTAATGTAATGTTATAACTCAAACTTCTGATTCACACTTCCTTCCTGGAGGAGTTAAAAGATGACATTTCAGTCTTCCTTAGAAATTAAGGTTTTATTTTAAATTATTCCATGGCTTTCCCATATAGGTGTTTTGTACTATCACCAGAGGAACATCTGTGGGAGTTTTTCTTTCACTAAATTAGAACACTGTGATGCACACAAGATTTTGCACACATGCACTGCTATTACAAACAACTGCTTAGTATTTGAAGAAATTATAAGAAATTGACACAGACAATGCCAAACTACAAACTGTCATCAACACAGAGATAGGTGAAAGTTAGTGCTTTCCCATGACTGTCACTTCTTTCCTTTGGTAGGATTTACTGCAAGGGGGTGAGTCTCCAGAAATTTCAAATCCTTTGCTCCAAATTATTGAGGCAATAATTTTCCCAAGTCATGGCTGAATCAGATCGCTGACCAATTGTCACACAAAATGTTCAGGGAAGCCACAACCTTTCCAAAGAAGTCCCATTAGGCCAGAAAGTGATGTAAGGAAGGGTACCTGGGGTAAGGGCAGAGGTCAGTCCTGGCCAGTGCCCTGCTTCTGCAGTGCCCAGGAGCAGATGCTTAGGCAGAGATAAAAGTAGCACCGTGCCTGTGTATCCTCCCAGATTCCAGCAATCTGCAGCTCAGCAGCTTCCTGAGCCAGAAGTTTTATCTTGATAGTTCTCTCTTCCATGAATTTTTCTTCTTGCTTTTTGAACCCATCCCAACTTCTGGCATTAAAAAGCATCCTGTGACAATGAGTGTTACAGTGCATTACTCACTTGATGAAAATATACTTTTGTTACCTCTGAAACCTGTTATGAGACTCGCTATGAGTCTCATAACAGTTCCCAGGAATTCCAGGAAACAGAACTGGAATTGTTTGGGGTGTGTGACTGAGAAATGCTGCACTGCAGACACCTACAGCAAATGCAGCCCCCCCAAACACATGCTGCATATTTTTTTTTTATTTCTCACACCTGTATTAGCAGAGGTGTAAACAGAATAAGTGCTTGTACTGAAGAACACTGGTTAAATGGTCTAGAAATGTTCATGCTGTGAACAGCAGTCTGACTGTGAATCACTCATTCCCAGAATTATTGAAAGAATTTTGTTTCATTTTTCCCTTGGAAGTTCCAATGCTTTTTCTTAAAGTTCCTGATACATCAGGGTTTACATTATCAAAAGCACAAAAGTGCTTCCTTGAATTCAAATCTTAACTTTGTGTAGAGTCACATCTTAGTAAGTCAGAAATACCTCATACATTCAGCAAAAGACATTATGTGTCTTTTGTTCCAGTTCTTACCAGTGAAAATTGTGATACTGATTGTAATGAAATAAATACAGCCACAAATTGAAACCTAAATTGAGTTTTAATAGATAAACCAACTCCACATTCATTGGCATTATTTTCCTTAAGATATGCTGCTTAAAACTGGCTTGGTTTTTTTCAGTTGTGAGATCCCTTATAACTCGATTTTCTTCCAGTGTAGTCTTTTCCTCACATAGATGAATGTTTGGGTTTGAGCCTAAAAATCTGTGTGATTGCTGTAATTAATGGCTGCACTACAAAAGCAATTCATGGAGATACTGACTCACTACTGTACGACACTGAGCATCTTGAACTCTCCCAAATCTCTCTGGGGATAAAATTGCCCAAAGGCTGATTAAACAAGTTAATCATATACATAAATCCTTCTCCTTTCCTTAAGATTTCAGTTTGTGTTTGATTCAAAGTATTTGTGTATGCTTTGCCAAGTTACAGTACATGGCTCCAGATCCAAACCTTTTAGAAATAAATCTGCTGCACACTGTGGGTGACATCCTCTTTTAAAGGATTACCAGAGAAAATGGTAGCTACTTTAAATGTAGCTAGTGGGAATGTCAGATGAAGTAATTTAGATATTCCCTGGGTTAATTTATGGGATTTGGGTGTGCTGAAAGACAGAAATTTAAGGGTGAAGTTCCCATTGATTTGATCAAAATACTCTTTTGTGTAGGGCTTTATCCATGGAGTCACCAATGGGATGAACCCTTCTAACATCTCAGATTTCCTTATTTTTGCATACATGCTGCATCAGGAATCAGAAATGTCAGGTCCATGGAAAGCTGGTGTCACTGATGAGCCCTTCTGA
Organism: Urocynchramus pylzowi; assembly: GCA_013397555.1. Classification (NCBI taxonomy): domain Eukaryota; kingdom Metazoa; phylum Chordata; class Aves; order Passeriformes; family Fringillidae; genus Urocynchramus; species Urocynchramus pylzowi. The sequence goes on from VZRH01006792.1 coordinate 231,870, forward strand.
GACCTGCAGCTCAGAGCTGGAGCCTGGGCAGGGTACAAACAGGAAGCCACTATCTGTGCATGCACCAGGATTTACAGACACAAGCTGCTTTACAAGAAAATCTGCAACAGATAAGGATTTTCCCTTGCTGCAAAAAATGCCCAAGCCTCATTTCCAGTGACACACTACAGGAAATGAAGATTATATTTGATTTATAGTAGTCTCAGAGGAACAGAAGTTTCTTTTGTATTTACAAGCACATACAAGTCCCCCTTTTCAAGATGCTACTAATGGCAATAAGAAAAGCCTACAAATATTCTCCAGTATAAGAGACATTTTGCATCTTTCCACCAGTAACAGTCATCCTTTCCTCTTACTGGAAACAAAGTTCCCTTTTAAGAAGGAAGTCAGGATTGACCAAACAGATGTGCGTTCTTCCCGAAAGCAGAGCTTGTCTGAGATGTGTAGGGGCTGCACTGCTGAGAAGGGGTGTCACAAACCTCCCATATCTTCTCAGCAATGCACATTTCTTCAGACATGAGATAAATGTAGTATATTTCTCATCACTAACCCTGAATAGTTTTCAGTAACTTCATGGTCATGTCTTTACTAATTACTTTCAACATCTGCAATGTATATTTAAAACAATGGCATTTGTCCTTGCTGACGCTGCTCTTTACAAACTGACATCTCATCTGATTTCCCAAGAATTACATGGGAAAGAGATCTACCAGGATCCTGCTACACCACAATCTGTGGAAGGAGACTAACTCTGGAAGAGGACAAAATTAAACTATAGTTGTCCTGAAGGAAACATGATGTAGAATGGACCATTAGGCAAAAACAATGTGTATTTCCTATAGCTTCCCCCCCATCCTGCCTAGCCAAGCTTTAATACGTTATGTTCTCAAGATCTGTCCATAGCATTAAAGAGAAGTATTTGAAGTGGCATGGCCTAAACACATATTCACTGTGATCTTCTGATGAGTGGGATGGTCAAACTCATCTACATGACATTCTTCTAAACTTTGGGAAAGGGCCTTCATTGCCCATATTAACTGCCCTGGAACACCATTAACACGGGGTTATGGCTGTCTAGTGACACCACAGTGTTCTCTGCAAAGCTGAATCCAGAAAACAAGGTGCTGAAGGGTTGGGTGCACAGCAGCTCACCAGTGCAGCCCAGCTGGTCCTGACTGTGGTGACTGGAAATGTTCTCGGCAGGGCATGCTTTAACAGAGAGACATGAAGATCCATTCCAACTGGGAAGATTCAAGTGCTGCTCCAGAAGTTTCTGTGCAAAGAAATTCAAGAGGGGAGATGTGGAACTTAGTTCTAATGATGGTTTACCACTATTGTTTTCCTCATTCAGGGAGGAAAGCACCTGTAACACCGTCTCAGCATTCCCACCGTGTGTAGTCCTGGCTGCATCCAGGCAGAGTGTGTGTGTAAAGAGTAGAGACTGATACAGGGCTAGGGCCACTGTGTCTGGAAATGGATCTGCAGCAGTAAATATATGAAGGCTGGAAGCATATTTATAAAGTCTTTCAGTGTTTTTCCAGCTACATATATCCGTTTCCTTCCTTTCTTATACCTGACTCTAGTCACATCACTGAGAGGGAACAGGGCATCCATTTCTCAATCCTGAGAGGCAGCAGCTACACTTGAACTAAAAAAAAGTGTTGGATTCTACATCATTAGCACCAGTCACTGAGAACACTGTTTGTTCTTGCAAAATTCTGGTCTGGTTTTCTCTTTGCTCAAAAGATGATCTAAGAGAAGAAGTGACAATTTCGTGTTGGCCACTTCAGCTTGTTTCCAAAATAAATGATCGTGAAATAAATCCTATGGTGAAATTGAGCACTTTCATTTTGTAATAATCTGCTCATTTGACAAGAACTCATTTCCTATGTGCCAGTCTTCTGAACTCACTTGACAAGAACTCATTTCCTATGTGCCACACTGAAGACACGTTGGCACTGCTGACGCACAAGAACTTCCTGGAACCCTATGCTAGTATGGAATCTCTTCCATACTAGGGAAGAAAGAAATTTCACTTTAAAGGAAAAGAATTGGGAATGTTGGGAAAAGAAATGCACTTTAAAGGAAAATTCAGAAAGAAGTAATCTTCACTGAGAAATCTCAGGCTTTCTAAATAAAGACCAGCCTTTGCCTAACCCCTCTATGTTTGTAAATCTCCCTGCCTTTATTTCAGCACTAATTAGAATACAAAATATGGCACAAAGTCTATCTCTAATAGGATTCCTAATTCTTCACCTTTGCTTATGTCTGATCCAAAAGTTATGGTAAGCTGTCTCGAGATCACTGAGCCTTTAATTAATCTTTTGACTCATACTCCATCTTATTCACACAAACAATACGAGGTTTGTGCAGAAGATTGATCCCAAATGTCATTTTCCCCTCTGTCTTCCAGATGCTTAATATTTTAGGGATTAGAAAGAGCAGAAGCACTTAGGTAAGGGACACTCCACAAATTATAAACCAAGTGTGCTCTGCACATTACATTTCAGGTCCCTAAAGGCAAATCTATCCAAACATTGCTAGTGGGAGGCCTCGGGGCTGAGCAGAGCCCTGGCAAGGCTGGAGGGCTGGGCACAGCAGGTCTGTGCCATGGGGCAGGGTTCATGCACCAGGACAAGCAATGCTGGTGAGAGCCTGGACCCCCCGTTAGCAGCCCTCCCAGTAACTCTGTGCCTGGTGTTTGTCCTGATTGTCAGGAAAGGAGCAAAAACACAATTACCTCTAATCCCAGAGCCCCTCTTGCTATAGTATGGCTCCTGTGCAATTGTTCTCAGCTTGAATACCACTTCCGCCCATTTTCACAGGCTGTAAAGCCCCCCTATGTATCCCCTTAGAATAATTTAATTAATACATAGCTGAAGCAGAAATAGATGTAATGACAGGAATGGTCATTTGTTAAAGAGCTACTTTGCTGTAAGAGCATCGTGCCTTTGAGTTTAAAGGAATCCAGGCTTTTCCAGAAGGGTTTAGCTTACAAGAAGGGATTTTTTTTTACTTAACACCCCAAATGAAACATCATGCTGATTTGTGTTTCCTTTTAAGAAAGTAGAACCTTTTCCTTTCTTGGAGTTTAATTTCCAGTGTTTTGACATTAACACCATCAGAAACAACAACATGCTGAAATTGATGGTGTCCTCAGGCCCCCCCGCAGTTGAGTCAGTCAAGGTAGCAATGAGTCAAGTAAGCAAACCTGTGAGCATCTTGCACCAGTGGTCTCATTAAAGGTAGTCTGTGCAACAAACTTTTAGGATCAAGGAATAAACTAATTAAACATGGAGGTTGTTGCCAGTAACCAGGATAAAAGCTAATATCTGGGGTAATGAAAAGAAACAGACGAAAGTGAAATACCAGGAATGGAAATGCCTCTAAGCAGAAAGGTTCTGTTGCCCTGTGATTATTAAGCACGTATTTCCCCAGAGAAATAATTGCCTCGGATTAAGTGATTTGTAGGAATCTGTTGCTGGGTTACAGGTAGCAAAGGAAGGTGGGGTGAGGTTGCAGAGGTAAAACAAGCCATGGGCTGGTTTCCCTTTTCAGCCCAAAGACCCAGGCAGCTGCACTGGCCCCATGAGTGCCTCCCAGCCAGCACAGGAGCGCACACAGGCCATGTATAGAAGGAAACTTGGAGTTCCGTGCTCCCGGGCAAGTGGCAAGGGTGGGGCTTTCCTGTGCTTATGGGCGAAGATAACTGGCATTTCTCCCCCTTTCTTAATTGTTCTTCTGTGCTGTTTTCTATATAATCATTATTATCATCATAAATACAGATGCTATTCAGTTTCAGCCTGTGATCTGAGTTTCTTCCTGTTCACCTCTGAGATATCTCTGTCTCTGTGGATGGGTTTTTTGCACATTCTCCTCTCCCTGACACCAGGGACTCTTCTGAGTGATTGTAAGCAGCCCCAGTTTGACAAACTGCACAGCCCCAGTCACACATTCCTCCTAGACTTGCACATTGGAATTTGCAGTTTTGAATAATTGGAGTAAACTGTATGTATTTTATATACAACTGGAAGAGGAGATAAATCCTCTGAGCTCTGTTTACCAGGCAGCCTTTGTTAGGAAGACATTTTCCATGCTAGAATTGTTTACAGCTCTTCAGGCAGAGATAATCAAAAGGCTGCAGTCATCATGTGTCAGCATGTCCAACTCCATGACAGTCCACAAGCTCCTGATATTCTTGTATTTCTTTTTTTGGGAGTCTTGTGGCTGTTTGGGGTATCTTGTGGCTAAAGTTCATCTTCTGGTTGTTAAAAAAAAAAGGAAGTGAAAGGCCTTATTCAGTGTGCTGTGACCTTGTTGTCATCCTGCTGTTACTACACTGGGGTCCTCTGCTGGAGTCACCTGTCAGGATGTGCGCAGGGCATTGCTGCTTGTTACTTCAGCAGTCACATCCTCAGCTGTCAATCCATGTGATTCTTTAACCTTTGCTTATTCTTTCTTCTGCTGCTTCTGCCTCCCATGTGCACTCTTCCATTCATGCTGCATTCATATCAGTCTTGAGATTTGGATCACAAACATCTGCATGCCACAATAAGTGCTCTGCATTTTTGTATAACAGAGAAAACTGCTTATATAGGAGCAGGAAATGTGTTCTTTTCAACTCTGTAATCTCCTCTACACTGGAAGGACACTTTGGGCTAACTGAAACTAAATCTAGTCAAACCAATTCAAAAATCACTGTGAATATAACTTCCAATTTTGTCTAAAACATTTAAACCTATTGCAATCAAAACAAGCCTTTCTCAAGACACCCAGTGCAAAGCCACTGGGACACAGCTCCTTTTTTTTTGAGTGCTGTGAGGCAGCTTATGAGGTCTGTCCTCTTTCTCCAGCTGCTGTAACTGCAGCATTCACACCACAAACACTCCCTGCTTCTGCCAGCCTTGGGGGGCTGAGACCTGCTGCTGGCTGCAGTCGGCCTTCCAAGGCTACTTTGCAAGAACAATCCAGGACACAATGGTCCTGGTGAAGAGACTGTAGTGGTCCTACATGAAGAGACTGTAGCAATTACAATGTCTGCCGGGCCTGATGATAAAACCTCTTGTAAATACAGCATGTAAGACATGGGCCTTAAGTCCTTAACATACCATAAAGACTCAAAATGTATTCGAACAATTAAAACAGTCAAGTTTGGAATTTTTGTGAGAACATGTTTAAATTGTATGCCTTGCTCTTGGCTCCAGAATCTGAGCAAACAGAGATTCCCACCTGGTGTAGGCTAAGAGCAGTTATTCTTCCTGGACCTATCTAAGAATCTGTCTGCTGGTACTGACAGGTGACATGCAGATCCCATATCCAAGGCTATTCTATTTTCTGGGTGGTTCCTAAGCGTTTGACACTGGGTTTTTAACATTTGCCTGACACAGCGTGCAGGAGAGAGCTGTGCCTGACCATCAGTGCTTAGTCTTCTGAAAAATGATCAGTTAGACTCCGATAACCAGGACTTTTTTCACACTGCTGGGTGCCTGTATTGGCAAGACCTCTCCGAAGGTCTGGCTGCGGACTTTATCAGTAAATAGGAAATACACAGATAACGGCACTAGAGGAATTTGAGCAGCCGAAATCCGAGACGAGATGCCTCCCGCCCCACGCTTAACTGGGAACGGGCAGCGTCCCTGCGAGCTCCTCCCGGAGCAGCGTGGCGGGGAGAGCAGAGCGAAGTTTCCCGGCTCCGGTGGGGACCCCCGAGCAGGAGGGAGGGCCGGACACCCGCCCCCGGCCCCGGCCCGAGGCGGGCGGTGCTGCTGCCCGGCAGGGCCGGGCCAGGCGG
>VZRH01006792.1:241526-276821 GCA_013397555.1 Urocynchramus pylzowi
CAAGAAGAATTACGTCTGAGCGGGGCTGGCCCGCTCCGCGGCCCCGCGGGGCACGGACAGACGGCTGCGGCCCGGGAGCGCCTGCGGGGAGCTCCAGCGCTCCCCTGCCTGGAGGCTTTTCTTAACGGGGACCCCCGTGAAGCGGCGGCCCTAGGCAGGGCAGCGCCCCGCTGCCCTCCAGCCCGGCTCCCCGGCGGGTCCGGCCGCTCCGCTGCGGGCAGCGCCGCCCTCGGCGCCGCCGGCTCCCGGTACTGACCGACCGCGCTGCCGGCCGAGCAAAGCCCTCCGTGGCCGCCCAGAGCAGGCGAACCAGGGCGGCCGGGGGAACTGAGGAGCCCCGGCGAGTCACGGCGGCGTTTACCGGGACGCCCCGTCCGGACTTCGCCGCCGCCGCCTGCCCGCCCGGCTCCCGCCGCAGGCTCCGACCGTTCCCCCGCGTTACCGTGACACTTGTGAGTACTTTGCCCGCTGTCGCTGCCGGTGCCTCGGGGCACCGCCTGGCTGCTGGGACCGGGCGTCGGGTGCGCACCAGAACCGAGGAGCAGCTTCCCATCTTCGTCATCTCTCCCAAAAGGCTGCATCTGGCAGTTCCCGCTCAGACTGATAAGGGGAGGGGGTTGATCTATTTGGGCAATTAAAATAGGGATCCTGTCCAAAGCATGACACTAACCTTGGTCTTTAATCTCACAAGCAGTAACTCTTTGGAGAAAGTTGACTTTCTTCAGTTGTTTCACTCCCTCAGTGAAGCGTATTGGTCTGTCTGTATTTGAAACCTCCAAAGAGATTTCAGGTAGTTGCTGTCCTTTAGTGGAGTACAAATCAGATAACACTAGGTTGTCCCTTGAGGTTCTTCATCTCTTCTTCAGCTTATGCTCTGTTTTTACTTGAATATGAACTCATTGCCAGAATTATTCAAGGTCTAGATTAAGAAATCTAGACCACTGTATGTCCTGGCTCCAGCAGGGCCTCTGCTCCTCTCATCTGCACCACAGGAGATTGGAAACATAAAAATCGCCCCAGATACTGACGGTTGGGGGAATGATGTCTTTGTGGCCTTCTTGCCAAGCTCTGCTTGCTGCCAGTTTTGCAATGTGTGTTCATTTGGACATGCACTTGGTTGGCTCTCTACCATGGTTTTGTTAACACGTGCTTTCCTTCATTTACCAAATCAAGCAAAAAATTGCTAGAAGAATTTTACCAAAAATATCTTGACTGAGACTTTATGCCAGGTGATCAGTTGTGAAGTCATGATTCTCACAGCTCTCAGGCTCCTCTGCATTGCCCTAGTAACACTGCAGACTGGAAGGAAGATGGTTCGGGCAACAGAACTCTAATTTTCCTGAGGTCAACACCTCCTGAACTTCGCCACAGTCTGAGATATTAGCTTACACTTTTTAATTTTACACTGCAGAGACGAACTTTGTTAAGGAAGGGGCTTAAGGGGATGGTGTGATATTCCTCCAATCTAATTACTTGTAAATCCACACAGGATTATGCTACTGCCTGTGGCAGCATCTGCATTGCCATAAGGCAATTTCTGCCAAGAGTTAGGGAGGAAATGTGCTGTTTATACTCCTCAGAGATCAACCCTACAACCTCATAGGTCCTTACAATCATGTAGCAATACAGTGCACACCTGACCTGAGCATTAACTCTTACAGCTTGCTGGTAACACCAAACTTATTGACAAACCATAAGTCTGGGTCTGACAGATTTACATTGACTCTGTTCTTGCCTTGCTTAGCAAGCAAGATACCTCCTGATACCTGGAGGTATCAGCAATTCATGAACTGGAATGAGATACTAAAGCCTTGCCCCTGCAAATTTTGATGTTGAATATTGAGCACGATTTACCCTTTTGAAGATAACTGTTTTTGTGTTTTAAACACATAAATAGCAGGGTCTGAGCTCATCAGAGAATACAAAAGCAGAGCAATATGTCTACAACTACTTCTGCTCTATAAAGAGGTGCAGTTCTAATACTGTCTCCACTTAAATAAAAGCTGTAATATTTTTTTCATGATGTGATATGTAGTTTTGGTACAAGAGTGAAATAGTCTGTATTTCATCATTGCAACTTTTTAAAAACAGTGTAACCTTGTAAACTGTAAATGTATTTAAATGCATATATTTTGCAAGAAATCTTCCAAAGTTGGCTTGTTATATGGTTTAGTGCCTTTATTTCATGACTATTTTAAATTTTAACATCCAACTGTATTTGTCACTCACCCTCATTCAGCTCTCTGGTGTCTAGCAAATGAGTCCACAGATATTAGCCCAAATCCTGGACCTCACTCTCTTTTGTCTCAAGTTAAAGAACTAAACCCCACTGGCAAAAATGTCTGCATGTCTCTGAACAGTAGAGCCTTCAGAAGTGCTGCAGAATTTGCGGTCTGACCAAAAGATGAAATGTTTCTGGACAATGCATCACTAGCATTTCAAATCAAAACTGGTGTCTTTAGGAGAGAGAGGGGAAACCCATGCCTTAGAAGGGAATTTTAACAAGCCAAATTTCTTGTATTGAGGCAGGGCTGGATCCTTTTATAACCAAAATCTGAAAAAATTACACAGAAAGATCCCTTGGAAGAAGCCAGTGCTAACTCTGCATGTGCTACTAACAACAGCATAATTCTACCAAAACCATAACTTGTGGCTGAGATCAGTGGGGCAGCACCCAACAATACTTGCAGGAAGTGGGGCCCATTTAAAAAAAAAAATTTTATATTTAATCTCATCCTTCAGTATCCTTAGTTGATGCTGTGCTTTAAAAGATAACCTGAGAGAATGCTGTTACTGATGTCACTGGCTTCAGGGTAAAAGTCTAAGTTGGTTTCTGCTATGATTTGTTTTCTAAGAACAAAGATCTAGTCCTGAACTTAAAACCTTGGAAGTGCTCAGGATCAGGCCTGAACCTCATCCCAATGAAAAGATAAATCTATAGCACTTGTTTACTATTTTTATTTTGTATTTATGATTTTGCATAAAAATAAAAACATGTAAACCAATCCCTGAACAGGGTCACTGTGTTTTGTGAAAGCCACTGGATTGTTTGGGCTCAGGAAGGTGGGGTGTGGTATTGGTGCCCAGAGGGAAATTACCTGGGCTACCTTTGGGGAAGAGAGCTGGGTCACCTCTGTGGAAGAAGGAAGGGCTGCTCCCTTGCAGAGCAGAGCAGGCAGCATCTCAGCTGTCCACCGAAGACTCAGACAAAAGACAGCAAGTAGCAGCAGCTGGTCTTGTGATGTGAGCACATTAGGAAGTGGAGTGTGAGTCCCAGCTATTTTGGGAACAGTTCTAAGCATGAAGCTTTTAAAGCTTTCAATTTCTACACATTTAAACTAAAAGGAAAAAAATCCCGCTGCTTGGATCAGCCCCAACCTGACCTGATACCCTAATTCTTTCTGCCAACCATTTCTTTTTTTTTCAAAAGTGCATTCAAGCTGGGGAAAAACATTTTCACAGATGCAGCAGAACAAAACCTAAGAAAAAAAACCCCAAAACCAATAAAGACTGGTAAAGTAAACTATACAGACTAATTGCTAGTGGAGAAATTTGCCTAAGTTATATGACTGCTAGGGAGGACATTCAATATTTTGCAGATTTCTCCCCCCCCCCAGATTTTTAGGCTTTGTTCTAATAAACTGTTGCTTTAAAAATGAAGAAAAAACATCTTCAAAGCCTTCATTTTGCAGCATACTTGCCAGATCGGTTGAGATTAACAAAAGCTCCTTGCCACCCTCCCATTGCTATGCACATGCTGAGCTGGAAAAAGGGTGTCTGTCGGCTTGGCCTTTGTCCTGCTAAACGAACCATTTCATAGTTATGAATTTGAAAGTAACCTGCAGTTCATACCCTGCAAATCTGGTTAGATCCTGTCTGTGCAAAGAAGGGAAATGCACCAGGCAGAGGGAAAAGGAAGCTCAATCAGTCACGTTTGCTGCAGGATGTTTAAGGAAATATTTCCTTTTCCTGTACAAAGATGTTTGTTGGGCATCTGCTCTTTGAAACATAGAAAACCTTTTACTCTTGAAGTGAGAAAGCAGTGTAACTTCAGATTTTTATTAAAAATCTATTCTCTGATCAAATATTATGCAAGGAATTTGTTCGTTTTCCTTGGCCATCTTTCAAACCCCAAAAGCAGGTCTCCTCCAACTCATCCATGTATCTGTAATGCTAAAAGATTCCACCATGCCATCATTCCATATGCCACACGTAAGTGCCATATTCATACATATATTGAACAATATATTAATGCAGTATTCAGCACCAGATGGTACCCACAATGCATCCCTTTTTGTGTGTGCACTGAAGAAGAAAATCATTAATTAAGCACACATGTTTGAGGATTTTCTTTTGTAAGTCTGCTTGGTAAGACATAACAAATATTCCTGCTGTATTAGATTAATTGGGTGAGAGCAGGTGAATTCTCTTTTCAGGTCAAATACTGCATTTGTTTTACCTGTAGCCTGATTGTGATAAGACAAATCATTCCACAAGAAAAGCCTCAGGAGTTTCTTATATTTATATTTTGGACATGACTGACTTCTACCATTTTTATTTTGATCAGACCTCTGTTAGTGTCTGTGTGTGTCACTGCTCCAGACTGTTCCTTGCTGACTCTCTGCAGCAATAGGGTTTGTCTAGAAACCTCCTTCTTCTACCTACTACTACCCTTAATGAGAAGAAAAGGAGAACTTCAACCAATGCATCACTGATAAAACCTCCCAGGCAACAGTGAAGGCTTTACAGTTGCTTGGATACACACGACTTGCTTCACCTTTTTCTTAAGCACAGATTGAGACATCATGAATCAATTTAGCAGTGTCCTTTGTCTGTGCCATTTCAGGATTTTGTTTACAACACTGAGTGTCCCCCTTCTTCCAAAGCTCACCATGTGGATTCAACCCAAAACTGGACAGAAAAAGGTAAGGAGTAGTAGGACTCAGCATGGAAACACAAGTCTTGTGCTGAAGGCATCATCTCATGCCAGTCTTCTCCTCATGCTTGAGCCCAGCTGCTCCCTGGCTACTCATCTACTGCCCTGAGGGAGAGCTTTGCCTCTCTGAAACTGGCACCTATGATTTGGGTTGCTGGTTGCTGTACCCAAATAAGCTCAGGATAATGGGGGATCAAATCACACAAACTTTACCACTTAAAATGTGAAAATACTCGTCAGCATCAGAGTCTGCTTTAAAAGTGGTACAGGAAAATGAATATATGAATGAGTCTGGATGTCAACTATCCTGGCAAGAATTAGCTGGTGTGTTAAGTGGACTACTGGCTTTAGCTTTTTGATTTGAGAACAATAGAAACATACAGCATGGGGTACTGTACATACAGCACTTATTAAAGCAAAAGAAGAATGAGCCTTTAGACTACTATTCAGCTATTTTGGTCTCAGGCTACAAAAGGAAAATAAAAAGGGAAACACCTCACTCCACAAGCCACAGCCTTTTCAACAAGATACACAAATCTCATTACACTAATAATGGAGAGTAAACAACAAGACCACCTCCGATACCCAGTACAGAAGGACTTTGACCATCTAGAAAATCAGGCAGAAAATAAAATAAGCTGCATCTTTGATCCTCATTAGAGCATCTTGAAAGGCAAAAGCTACTCACATTGACTAAAGCCCTGGCAGCAGCTGGCAGGGTAGTCATAGCAGGTACAAGGTGTTCCTGAAGCCCAGCTGATAGGACATCCACACAAGTTACTCCTTCTTTTGGTAAAAATAGCCTTAGTTCAGGCATGATGAAGTGCCTCAGTGCTATTATGTACAGCAATAGCAGTGGAGCCATTCCTTACTACACCTCAGCTCCAAATCCAGGGATGTTCCCTTCTGGTGGATCCTCCAGGCTGCACCAGCCAGGCAGAGACTTTGCATGGCCCAGGGAGGTGCTCTGGTGTACACAAACAAAACAGATGAGATTAAGCCTGTTCATGTTTATTTACAGTGGAGAACAAAAGTAAATGTTTAAAATAGCTGATTTTTCCAGGCAAACAACAGATAACCCTCTCAAAATGACTCTGATCCAGTGAGCAAGCTGTGAATTCTGTGCCAGTTGTATCATCCTGTGCATGTCTCATTGCTGGCTATGTCCTGCAAGGAGGTAAGCTACACATGTGCACATTTTAGGTCTTTAGCACCAGCTGTGGAACATTTTGGGATTTTTTAAGATAAGCAGAAGATTTTTATGGGTTGAACAAATGCACTAAAAGCTAGGAGATGCACAAAACCAGATCCCACAACAACAACTTTAATCTGGTAGCAAAAAAAGTTTGCAATGTTAAATGCATGTTAGGTTTCAGCTGTGTATGTTCCAAAAGTTTCAGTGAAGCAGGTTAGCTGACAGAGCTCTGAGTGACATTCCTCCTGATCCCATGCCAAGTACTCTGACAATTAATCTAACCATATGTGGGTAGCTCTGGGCTTTGTTCCCACTCTCAAACACATTCTGAGCTCAATCGATTCCCCTCTATTACACTCATACATAACTCATTAACATTAACTGTGTTTGTTATCAGAACACTTCCACAGAAGGTTAAACCTTCAGAGAATTTAGGCTTGAGCACAAAAGATCACTCAGGAAAGAAAAATAGGCACTGCTTGACAAGAACATATGTGAAATCTCAAAATGGTAGGATTCAGTTTCAATATACCTTCACATATTTGAAGAATTGGGACAAAAAACAACAATCACCAATTCTTATCAGCTCTAACAAGTGCCTAGCACGGCAGAATTCTTGCACTATGTATATTTTTAGATTACTCTTCCAGTTATAATGTTCTGTCCTTACTGTATATCTTTTGTTAGAATTAGGATATCTGCTGCAGCAGCCTGGATAACCTTTAGCCTGAGCTACAAAACCTTTAACAGTTTCCAATTATAACAGCAATCTTTCATTCTATAATACAAATAAACCCAAGTGTTATCTCGACACAGAAGACTCACATGAATACCCAATGACTACAGAATGATTTCACCATTTTTTTTCCTCTATAATTTCCTGCTATTATTTCATTGGAAGTGACTGCCAAGATCCAAGCAACATAATACATTTCACTGTTTACATCTACTTTATTTTTGTTATACTGTTGACATTTCAAAATGTTGACATGCAAGGCAAGTTTTAAAAATTTAACATCTACTTGCATTCCATTATGTTCTTGAACCCTTATTTTTAGGCTGTCCCCTTTTCTCCTGATTTTCTTGTTTGACCAGTTGAGAATATCTCTGCACCCAAATACCTGTCAATTTTATAAAAACTTAACTCCTACAGCTTGTGCCTTGGAAGAGGAGTTTCCATTTTTCAGAAAGATATGACATGGTAATGTCCCTTTTCAGACACATGGAACTAGTTTCTTCATAAATATAATCTTTGTCTACTGTAACAATGTGGATTGGGCAGCAGTTTGGAGAAAGAGAGAGTTCCATTGGGTGGGAATTCCATTAGGAAGAAACTAAACAAAGACATAATTAAAACAGTTATTCTGCAACTATAGATAGTGGATATTCCCAGAAGCCAATATCATACTGAGACTCTAGGGGTAAAATGCTGTTGTTTGGATAACATTAAAAGAGACTTCTTGTCTACCTGGGGTTATTAATGACCACATCTATTTAAGACATCCATATCATCACTATGATGTCCCTCCTAAAAGGAAAGCTATTATCCATGGCATCCTGCCCAGATTCCTGCAGAGCTGATTACATTCTTTAGAACCTGCACTTTCAGTTCATTACAGCAATCCTGACTTCATACCTGGATGCTGCATGGGCTCATTTCACACTCTGAAGCCGTTACTGACATCTGTCCTAAAGGCTGATCATTGGTGGTGGGAAGAGCAATCCCTTTTTCTCCTGCCTCTCTCACAAGGTTGGAGATTTTTTTTCTTTCTGGCTGCAAAACGTATTCACAGCCTTGCAGAAATGGCCTCTGGCAGGTTGCAATGAACTCCACTGGTGTGTTGAAAACAAGCCCACTTCAAAGACAGGCTGGGAGAGGGAGCTAAATTTTAAGACCCAGTTTTTTCCCTTTAATAGAGTTACTGAAATCTGACTCATGTCACAATAAGAAATTGAGAATTTTCAGTTTTAACACCTGTTGCTACACAGGAATTCAGATTGTGAAGGAAAGGGCAAACTGCAGTCCTTTTCCTGAACAAAAAGGTCTTAGGTCTGTCCTGGCCTCATAACATGGGCAGGCAGGATGCAGGAGCTCTTAAACTGCTGTGAAACTTCACTTTGTGACCTTGCAAGGAAGTTTGAATCAACCAGAAGGGCCTTAACTCAGAGGAAGAAAAAGGAAAGACACAATGTTAGTGCTTAATAATGAGCAAAGTGGGGTAAGACCCCCACTCTGCTGTAGGCACCAAACTGAGTGTCTGAGGTGGCATTGAAAGCACAGACACTGCACACTGATAAACAGCCAACAGGAATGAGAGCCTGGAAATAGAAATGAGCATATCCAGGGCAGAAGCAAAAACTAAAGAGCTCAGTCAACTTAAAATGTAAATGTAGAACTACAATTAACTTTGTTTCAGATTGCACCCAAGTTGAAAGTACAACAGGAAAGGATTTTTTAACCGACTAGAAAATAGTACACATAACGTGTGTAGGTAAGGTGGTGAATGCCCTGGACAGTGGGAGAGTTTAAAACTGATCTCAGCAATGTACAAGATTTTTTTGTTCTAAAAACAAAAGAGAGAACTAATATGAATGATTTGACACTGGATAAAAAAACAGCACAAGTGACTAAATATAAAGGCATGAGATGAGACTAAATACTGCTTAGATAATAACTAATTAATTTGTCACAATAATGTCCTTTTGGGTCTCCCTGTCCATTTGCATGAGGTGCTCTCTAACATCCATCCTGATGAAGGAAGAAGGTGAGGCAAAGAGGAAATACAAAGTTTAATGAAAGAAAGGATCACAAATATGTGCTGAATAACAAAAAAATGAGGAGTCATCACATTTCTTTCCTAAGGGCTGTAATCAGGGAGGAGGAGGGGCAGCAGTGATTCTTGAATAGTTTCTGCCAAGTCAGTGCAGTACTCTTGGAGCCATACACTGTATTTGTATCTTTGAAAGGCTCAGAGAAGATAGCCTTTCTGAAAGGAATAATTTATTGGTTACTTGGAGATAATGGAACAGATGAGTAAGCAGATATATACATACATGGAGACTTGTCAGAATGGGATATCGGCCCAGAACACAAACACTATCTACATTTACTGGCAAAAATTCCCCATGAGAATTGAGATAGTTGAGAGTTTATTAGATAATATGAGTTAAAATTAAAAGAAGACAAGTTAGTAAGACAACAAAGCTGGCTTTAACTACTAACCATTCCAAAAAGGTATACCTCTTTCAAACAGATCTTGTTGGCTCCGATCACCTATTCGTAGAATGAGATGAGGGTTTTCAGACTGGGTGGATGACCCCTGTGCAGCTGTGCTACATTTCATTCTCCCTTTTGTTGCACAGACAGTTTAGTGGGACACACTCCTGTATCCTATTCCCTTTCCCTTGTTATTCACAGCAGAACCTTTCACTTAGCATTTCTAATAGCGCCATGTAGCGCTGTCGTTTCAGGAAATGCCTGGCTGTATTCACTGCTAAATCAAGCAGGAGTCGTGCTGGCAATTCAAGAAACACCTCATCAGAGGGAAAAAAGCAATTGCTGCTGAGCTATTGTTTTCCATTTCATTTCACACACTCAAAGAGGTCCGGTGACCACCCAGTGGGTGCCCTGAAACACAGATTCCAAGACACCTTCCTGAGCTAGAAAGGCAAACCGGATTTACTGCTTACCCTCTATTGTTACTCAGTCTCTCTTTTCCTCTTAGTTCTTTATTTTCTATTTTCGTACCTCACCCTGTCATTTTCAGTCCTTTTCAGGTCCCCTTCTCAGTTTTGTATGCAGCAGTTGGAAAGCTCTGTCCCTTTGACACAGCATGCTATGCTCAGGGACTTTTCTAAGAGGATATTCTTCAACAGGAGCCAGCAATTCAGTATGAGTCAGAAAAATGAGTCAGAATTCAGTAACTTTTGTAAGGAAAAAGTCTCATAGAAAGGATATGTTCATTAAAATATTGTTTTAACTACTCTGTCCTTAACACTGATATCAGCTAATCTACTTACATGGCTACACAGCAAGTGGAACCAGCTGAAACAACAATACTCTTCCCCTTGTTCATGTTGATGAAACAGCACACACTGGATTTGCAAAGCAGGTAACCAAATCCAGCACCCATGTATGCTGTTTTTGTGGGTGTGAACAAACTGCAGCCCAATAACAGGATAAAGAAACCTAAACACTGGAGGGAGACTCAGTCCTTTGGTAGGAAGAATAGGAGGCAGTTTTGCTTGACAGTTTTGCCTTGTTAGAGGCAGATTACACAGAGGCAGAAAAATCTCACAAGGAGAGAAAACAGGCAGACAGAGAGGAAAAACTGCAGGGTGGTTTGACTTTTCCTTAGAATGTTTTAGGGGAATAGTATTTCCCTCCCTAGAACAGACATGTCTGGGAAATTCCACAAGTGCTTTACAATATGTGCATACAGGTCTTTAAAGGATTGTGCTCAATTTTTCAAAATGTAACTTTTACACAGTCCAGAAATGGTGCTGTTCTGATAGCACACACTTGCAGAGCCATTAACCCTGGAGGGTAATGCATGTTACTGACAAGAGCTATAAATAATGAAGAGCATACCAGATTTTGTATTTTTAAAGTAGAAAATGTTTTCAGCCATGAAGATTTTGACAAGTGAGAAAGTAAAGCTTGAGATGACAGACAACATCTTAAACTTCCCAAGGAAAATACCACAAACAGTGTTGGGTGGTAATCTGGTCTGGTACTAGATAGACCTAAACTCTCAATTATAGACAAAACTGGATTTCTAGAAATCTGGATATATCTGAAAACTGGATATTGATTTAACCTAGTAAGCAATGACTGTCTAATTGAGGCAAGCATGGACAGTATAAATTAAACACTAAACAAGCCCTGGCTCTGTTTAGAAGGCAATTATTTGAGCAGTGTGACACATACCAAATGGTACCATGAACCACCACAGTTTCAGCTAAAGGATCAAGTTGCAGAATTATATTACAGCACTAATTCTGCAGCTGTTGAGATCTTATTTCCATTGTAGGTCAACAGCTTTTCAAATTTGAGATCTTGTGAAAAAAAGCTCCAAGACATTTTGCCCCCTCATGAGTGATTAGCTGGACATAGCCAGACTCTTTTGAGTTTCTTTGAAATTAATAGTTACCACTGGAACAGCCCAGAACTGTTTGGACAGGACCCTTTTTTTTTTTAAATTTTAATTTATGAATTCTAACAGCTTCCACATGATGTAGCATAGCCCTTTCCAGTTAAAAGAGACTTCCCTGAAGGAAGCACAGCAGCCTCAGGAAAAAAAAATATAATGCTAATTTTTTTAAAGATGAATGTCTTCCTGTCCATAGGGATGGGGACATTTTGGTCAGTGCATGGTCTCAGATGAGGAACTCAGCCAGGGCCCAAGAAGGTAACCTCAGACCATGCTTGATCCAGGGAATGCTGTATTCTTGTTATTTGAGTCCTGAGTTACTTCACTGAGCACACCAGTTTTTAAAGAAAACACCCTTTTACGTGACCCTTCCTTCTAGACTACTGATCCAGTTAGACTTTCAGATCAGACAGTAGATCATTATTAATGGCATATTTATTTTGAGAGCCCCTTGGTGACTCCTTTCAGCAAATAAAAACATACTAAGAGCTGACTGTCCCTGTGAATTGTTTCCAATTCAATGGCAGGTACCTCCGATTTTCCACTGACATGCTGCAAATGAATGATTAAATGAAAGTAAATTCCACTGAGCTAAACAGTGGAAAGAGACACCAACACCAAAGGGACTGGAAACAGACAAGCTGCAGCAATAAGAGGTGACTCTAAGTGCTACAAAAGACAGCAGCTTTTTGTTGTAAGGGAGTATTTTCTTTTTTGCAAGGGCCAGAAAGGAGCCATCTAAACTAAAACTGGTTTTGAAAAGAAAACAAAGGACCCGGAATGTCATGGTACTTGTCTAACACAGGCAACCTGTGTTAGTCATTAGCATGAAGGAATACCCAGAGAAGTCATCTACAGTTCTTAAGCAAATGGCAAAGACTTCAGAAAGATGTTGATCCAAGGAATAAAAAAATCCCCAGATCTCAATAAAATAAACCCAGATCCAGCACTGGAAGGAACTATGTTGTGATACAGCTTGTGTATACATTTTACCTTAGTTTAGTTCATGAGATATGATTAGGCTTGTCCATAAATTCCTATGGGATTGGTTCTAATTCTGATTTAAGAATGACTTGTGAGCCTTCAGCTCATTGAGAATAGCATGCATCAGCAACTCTGCTGAATGCTTGTTGTGATATCAAATTACCAGACAAGTCTTTATCTCTGGTTATTGAGATTTTAGTGTATTGCCCAGATGCACACCACGGGAGCAGACAGCAAGTCAAGGTAACACGTGCCAGGATAACAACCCAGCAGGCACAACTGCCTTGAGGGGGCAGAGGAAGCCAAAATTATCCTATCACACAGCAGCAGTGACTGGGAAACCCACATTCTCTGCTCTGTCAGACCCAGGCATGGCATGAGTTTAGGCACCACGAAGTTAGGGATTTCTTGCCTATTTTCAACATTTGACCTTTGTGTTTCTTCTTTAATTCTGCCACCTTCTGAATGACAAAAATCAAATTCAAATGCTTTAAAAGAATGGCGTCCAGTCTGAAATAAAAAGCTCCCACAATTTTCTTTCCCTAGTGAATGTTCTGCAATATTTCCTGCTAAGTGTGTGTTTATAACCCAAAGGCTTGTACATAAAGGTGGCATTTTTGAGCTCCACCCTGGGCAGCATATTTTTCAGCTCTTGAATCTGCTCCAAGGGAACTTTTAGTACCACCTTGAAGCCAACAATGGTACATGAGTGCCAAGAGGGATTTCAATTTTTCCATTTAAAGAAACAAACATTTCACTGCTTTCTTTCCCGCAAGCCAGACTTACTCACAAAGAAAATTTCAGAGGAATGTTTTCAAGAATATTTCTTTTATGAGGGAATCAAAACCATTGATTAACAGATGTGCACATAAAATCAACAAATTATGCTGTTTATTGCCATGAGAACAGTCCTAGTGTTTTATGTTTTGATTTCTCCTCACTTGTGATTATTACATTTCCCTTTTAATAAGTACTGCTCCCCTCTTTACAAGTTAGCACATCCTGAGAGGCCAATTCAACACAACAAAACCATCTTCAAAGAACTCCTGTACAAAAGAGACTGTTTTTAAAACTTCCTCTTCTGGACTTTACAACTGGGGTGCTCCAGACTAGTGATTAGAGTGATGTAAAGTTTTATTTCCCTTGTATTTCTGGACAGGTGCGTACTGGAAATGTTGTCCTGAAAACAGGAGGTGAAAAAGTGAAACTGAAGCATTAAAGATGGTCAAACATGACAATTTTAAGGTATTTCTCCTGCCTGAGTTCTCTAGAATACATGGGATTTAACTAAGCAATCAAACAGTCCTCCTGCAAACCATTCAGCATTTCAAGACTGCAACGGCTGTCTCAGATGCTGTCAGGTTTTTTTTGGTGATTGCTACTTACTAATATAAACTCAAATTGCTGATAGAGAGCTAAAACCATCAGATTCTGAAATACCTCTGATTTATTGCTTCTGCCATAGAAGCAGAGCAGTAGGTTCTAAGAGAGAAGTCACATGGAACAGTGGGAAGAAAGAGCAGATACTGTAGCTAAATTTGATATGGCTCATGGACTAGAGCTCCTTTTGATGTAGGACCAACTGTATCTTCATCTAAGTACCAAAGCATAAGTCTGATGATAAACATACATACTCCTGTAGATCAAGGCAAAACCCCATGTGTCCCAATATTCAACCCAGGAATATTTTCTGACCTTTATTATAAAATGTTTTAAAATAGCAAGTAAAAATAATGAATATTTGCAAAATAATTTGCCTAGAAATCCTTGTAGGGATTTTAGCTTCCATTAATAAGAGCAACCAGCCCTATTACACTGTTCCATAGAGTTGTAGTTTTTCACACAATATCTAGCTAGGCTGTAGATCTACTCACCACAAAATACTGCACAGGCTAGAATTTTGCAAAGATCTGGGAAGAAGTGAATGCAGATTCCCAGATAACCACTGACAGTGACCAAACACCCAGAAACCACACCTGGCTCAGGATGGCCTTGAGCACAAGGACTGGGACAGCACTTGTTTGTGTCTGGAAGGAAGCATCAAAGGCAACTGCTTTGTTTCTCTACCCTTCCTTAGCACCTGCTTCTGACATGAGAGAGGCCAAGAACTGACCAAAGCCAAGTGGCCTCCCCCTGTGGCTGTTACTGCCACAGACAAACTGGTACAGACTGTGTAGATCTTTCATACAAGGAAGCTGTAACATTCCTTAATTTTTTTTTCCTAAAGAGAAATAGGAAAGGAGGTAAGAATTCTTATCCACTATGAAACCTTGACATTGGTAAGTACAAGTCTATTAAGTCATCGCAATTCCTTCGTAAGAGTGGATTCACTTCAATTCCAATCAAATCAGGTCCTTACTGGGCAATTTCAATTATGTTTAAAATTATCACCCCATAAGAAAACCAGCCATGAATCACTGAGCAAGAATGGCATAAATCAGCTTGTTCAGCTGCTTCAGAACTTTGGTATTTAAGGATTTTCGACATTTTATTTTGTTAAAGAAAAGCTAAAACATTTTAAAGGATTTGTTTCATACTGCTATTGTTCTCAGATTAGCAGCAGCAGAAATATTTAAAGAACTGATTAGGAGGCTGCTATTACAGCAAGCAAACACTGGAAGAGTTACTGCAGCTTCAATATAATCCTTAGGGAATGTTTCTATTTGCATTCAGACATGGCTAGGTGGAATATGACTATACTTTTAAGAGGCTAAGTTGACTTCTCAGTGCTCTATTTACTTTAAGATGAGTCATTAGAGGCACAATTTCTGTTAGGGATAATCAATCAAAAGCACAATTATCTCTTCAGGCAGAGATGTCAAGTGACCATTTTACACAACCCACACAAATTTCAATGGGCCACTCAAACCACCAAATTATTGCTGCTGAAACTGCTCCACAATTTCCTCCTACAATTATTCTCCAGGTAGTATTAACAGATTAATCAACAAATTCTGTAAAACAAACTACATAAAGAGCCTTGGATTCTACTGCCCACATTGTAAAATGCTGACATGCAAAATTTTTATCTGCTGGCAGAGACTTCTTCAGGTGTCCATGTAGATTTCATAACTTTCTTTTTACACAGCATTCCACACTCCTGACTGATTTATAGCCACATTTGGATGACCCGGGAATCAGTTCAACAGCTGATCAATTCTGAAATTTGCAAAAG
Source organism: Urocynchramus pylzowi (assembly GCA_013397555.1). Taxonomy (NCBI): domain Eukaryota; kingdom Metazoa; phylum Chordata; class Aves; order Passeriformes; family Fringillidae; genus Urocynchramus; species Urocynchramus pylzowi. Next base: position 256,970 of record VZRH01006792.1, read on the forward strand.
CATTCTGGGCACTTCCAGCAGATCTTGGGAAAAATTGAACCTTAAAAACCAGCAAAAATCAACCAACCAACCAAAAAAAACAGTAAAGGAGGGACAAGGAAAGTTTATGTTTTATGTTTGGTTGAAGAACCTGGCAGTAAAGCAATTACCAACACATCCCAGCATAAAAACTAGCCCCCACTTCTCATCCTCCCACTATGACACAACATGCTGAAGCTAAAGAGTGCTTGTGCCTGAAAATTCGTCCATTTTTCAAAACATAACAGTCACCTAGTAAAAAGAAGTCTTAAATATATGATAGGTCTGAACTAGTTAGTCATTAAATACTGCAGAAATGGCAGTAATTCTTTTGTGATAAATAAATTTCCTACACTTGTCTGATTTAATTTAATTCATCCAGCAGCTTGCAGCTGAAAGATAAAGTGAAAATACTTAGAAGTGCACTCCACTGTCACAGAGACTTGTACCATTTACATATTAATTGGCCTGGCACTATTTGTTCAAAAGTCAGCAGAAACTTCTGTGTTCCCATTTCCAGAGACCTAAAGCCCAGCAAGGTAGTTCAGAAAAGTGACAGAATTTCTGTATGCCATGTAAAGCCCAAAATGTGCTGGTAAAGAGCAATATAATTTACTGCCAATACTACCTAGTAAGCATGCAAAACCAAAAGGCAGCATTGCTTTATCTCAGGAAGCACAATTTTTTGCCCATCCCAGCTTGGCACAGGGATTTTATTCAGATAATAAGACAACATATAACAAAATTTTTAAAAACCCAAACCATCTTCTTTTTTGAATAAAAATAGATAGTTTAATTAGGTTTCTGTTGGCTACATTTAAATCACATTTAATATTAAATTAATCTGTATTAAAATATGTACAAAGAATGATGTAATGATACATAACTCTATGTATTTGTTACAATACATGAAAACATTGAAGTCACAGTGAATTCAGGCAAACACTTCAAGTAGAAGAGCATTCCACATGTACACATATACACAGCCCCCAAAGCTCAGCAGGGTAAGGCCAATGAGCCATTTCATATGACCAAAGTAAAATGAAATCTGCTATGGAACACGATAAGCTACTCTGTCAATATTTATAGTGGTACACTCTACACAGAATTATCATAGTACTTCAGTCTCCTTCCAGGAAAATTATTCCCAGAGTCAAGCTACAATTGACAATACAGTATCACAATGCATGACTAAAAAGGCTTCATTGATACTGGCATTCCCTGGATTTTTCATTTGGTATTTGGCAGTTACTCAGTATTTGGATTTTAAAAACCCTGAAATCTTAAAACTCCTATCACAAACAAATCTTGCAATTAAACTACAAGACTTCAATCTGGTAATACTAAAAAACATTTTCAGCATTCTAGAACTTCAAGGAGAGTTTCAAATAGTTTGTTTAAAAAATAAAAAGCATTCAAGACAATTTTAAAAGTACAATTGAACAGTAATATAAATATGGAACTTCAAAACCTACTTTTTGTTATCAGTCAACAACTGAACACCACAAGAGTACATCTACTAATAAAAGCAGGCTTGATAAATAGAAATCAAATGTACAAATACCAGGTGACAGCCTTTGCCATTACCAGGGTGGGATGTTTAGAAAAAGAAGTGTTCAATATCTCTGTGCTGAGATCAAAATCCTTTTGACCTCCCAAAAGGCATAAAAACACCAGTCCAGGCCTGTACCAGTACCTAAGATACACCAAAACTGCAGCACCATGAACTTTGGAACATCCAAAATCATTTCAGAGGGTCTCATCCTCAGCTTCCAGCACAAGGAGCCAAAAGGCACCACTGCATAACAAGAGCAGAAGACAAAACAATCAGTAGTCAAAGTGTAAAGAAAGAAACAAATGGATGTAGAAATCCTTTGAGCCATGCATGCCTCTGCTGTCTAACAAGCAGCTTTGGACTAGTGTGCAGCTACTTCACAACTACAAATAAATTCTTATATCCCCATCTCTGTTCCAGGTAAAAACTACACACCAACCTAGGCTACAACCCTAACACTGGGAAAGAAAAATTCTGTTAATGCAAAATTCTGCATTAACATCAAAGCCGGTGGCACTGCTGTGGCCAAAATTCCATCCTGAGCTCAAACAAGCCATCAGAATTAAATGTCAGTAACAGAGGATCAGCTACAACTAGCTAACATTGCCATTTCTCTCACAACACAAACTGATGCTCCTTTTCCACTGTAAGTTAAAAAGCCACAAAAAGTTAGGAACAACGACAGAGAAGCTCATGGATGATGAAACTTAAATAAATCTCTTAAGGATGAAAAAATTTTGCTTTCACATTGTCTGCCTCCTCCTCCAAAGTAAAACAGTTCTCTTTGTAAGAAACTCTTAGCTTCAATTTTATTTTCACTAAAAGTTGCCATATTTTTTTAAAATATTCTACAGATAGTGGCAGGTTACTTGATTTGTAATAATTTTTAAATTAATCCTTATAGTGTCTTACCTTTAAGACAAGAGAGAAATGAGCGCATCCAGAAATTTGCTCCGATCTTCTGTTTTCAATTCAATTACTGCAATATGAAATATTTTATTACAGGATGCAAATAACTGAAAGATATACCAGATATCACCAGAAGATATACCAGGTATCTTCTCTTGAAGAACAATAAGCCTGAGTATACCAATTTATATTCCTACCCATCTTTAAGAAGGAGAATCTATTTGGAAAAAATGCAAAGGACATTCTTTATTTTGTGCTTATATATTAGCAAACTAATTTGGTGGTGCTCACTTGACAACAGAGCAGGCACTTCTTAAATCTAAGAATATTTCTGTGTATGCTCAACATGCATAGATAGATATTGTTAAAAAAGCCTGTCTCTTTTTTAAGCATGTGCAAGATAGGCTGATTTCACTGCTTAAGTGTCCCATCAATACCACGCTTGGTTTGGCTGCTAAATTTAAAGCCTTCACGGATATCATCATGGACTGTAAAGTGAAGTGCACATGTGCAAACCGTCAGTGCATGCAGAGGGCAGACTGTCTGAGAAAGCCAGGCTGGGTGCTTTGTGGTTCGTGCAGCGGGAGGCAGCGCTCCGAGCGCGGGCCGAGCCAAGCACGAACCCGCAGCAAGGGCCGCGCCCGCACCGCCCCCTGCGGGCCCCGCTACTCACTCGACATCTCGAAGTGGTTGTGCAGCGTCCTGGAGCTGGTGCTCTCTGCAGCCTTCTCGAAGGCTCTTCCAAAAAAGCTGAGGCAGGAGCAGAAATATGAATGGGTGTCACAGGAAAGGATGTTTACTGAGGCAGAAGAAAGGAACTTTTTCCAGGCTGAGAGGTGGAGAAGGCTTCCAGATGTTTTTACAGGTGCCGTGTATTCAACACACACCTCACTTATTCACATGCAAAAATTTTTACATTGAAGGCTTTTAGAAATGAAGTCATGGGCCATATACTAAACTATTATCCTCTTTCAAGAGGGAAGGAAAAGAAAAAAACTTGCAAGGACTGCAAGATCTTGCTTGAAGATCTGTATCCTCTCTCAAAGTACCTCATGCCCACTGTATGCAAAAGGTGTGTTTTTGAGGATACAATTCAAGTCAACATAATCAGTGTTAAATAGGTACAGGAAAGATATATTTGCTTCAGAGACAGGTTTAGAACTTGTAAACACTTTGCTTACTTCTTTTTGTCCGAGCTTTCTGTCTCTGGAGGAATCCCCACCATGATCACAGTTCCCTGTTCAACATCCATGGGTGCAGCCATGACCAGAGGCAGCAGCTTGCAACGCTTGTTTTTCGTCTGGAAGTCAGAAAACCTCTTTGTTACACAAGGCTCAGAAAGCAATTTAATATCAGCTCTCCATGTGAGATAGCATTACAAATAGCCACCTAAGGATACAGATATTCTGCAGTTCAACAGAAGGTTGTTTCTTTACAGGATCTCTTAATTCACTGTTCCTTACAATAAAAGTCACTTTAAGGACTAACAGAAATTTCGGTGATGCATTCCCTCAAAACTTACAAAATTACACAAATGTTTAGATTGTTATTATCTTAGTAATGAAAACTTAATGCTATGAAGTCTCCAAATAGGTATATTCCCTGCAGCAGCATTGACAAATATGCTAAAATCATCCAATCAATCAGCAGAAAAACATTATAAATAGTTTCCTATAATACTTTTAATAATCAACTGCAAGTATCTGACAGAGCAGTAAGTACTACACTAGCCAGAAGTTTGTGAGTCAAATGCTTTTGATTTACTTACAGAGCAAACAAATGATTTCAGTAAGTATTTACTAAGCAGACATAGAGACACTGGTTTGGAAAACAGTTTCACATCTGGTGTGCCCTAGGAAAAGAAGGATTATTTCAATTACAACCCGAGGTTCTTACACTTACTTAGTTTTATCATCTACTAACAAGTCTAGAAGCTGTGTGTGGCTCAAAGAACACTAACAAGAACCATTACAATACAGGAGGTTGAGCTCACCCAGCTTTGTAGCAAAGGCCTCTGCCCTTTATGAGGGGTGATTCTGCCTTTGGGAAGCTCAAGCAATGTCAATATTGACCCATCAGAGAACAGCACTGTACAGAGAAATAGTTTCCTTCTTACAGAGTAATTCTTGCTGTGTCAAGCACTTAAGGAAACTGTTATTCAAGGATGATACAGTCAAAAAAAGAGTCAAATGAGAATCCAAACACACAATTCTGACCTCCATGAGGGAGCAGTAGAGAAATGGCCCCTGGGAAATGACAAGGTTGGTGCAAATACAGCTGGCCACTGTCTGCTGAATGGCACGTAGCTGCTTTTTGGCTAGGTCCAGTCCTTGGTGCAGCTTGTCCAGGTTACCCCTGCAACAAAAAGAATAAAAATAGACACTTCCTTAGTACAATAAAGTTTTTCACATAAAAATTATATTGAAGTACTATTCACAGGGATATTTTAATTTTTTCTTCAATAGCTTGTGAAGCAACAATTCATATTTTAGATCCATAATCCCAATACATTTCCCTAAATAAAATTGCAAAATACTGAAGAGGCATATTTTCAGTACCTGGAGAGACTGTCCAAAGCCTTAATGAAATTAGTTGTTTCAGGCCCCTCTTTCTCTATGTTCTCCATGAGAGAAGTTGTTGCATAAACTATGTCACTTGCTGAGAACTTGTTCTTAAAGCCAAAGTGAATGCTGAAAGTCTGAACTCGCAAATCTTTCATTCTGCAAAATGAAATAAACCCAGGAAAGTTTATTAACATTATCAACATTGACCAGCTGTCTCCCCAGTATGTTAATCTTAAGAACGGTTTGCAACAAATCTAGTGTTACTTTGTCAATCTAAGAATCATATTTTTAAAGACAACATATTAGATCTTCTTCATACAAACATATTTGAACTTTATTGAAAAGTATTTTCAGATAAAACATTTGTATTTAAAACAATTTACCCAAATTTGTTTGCAGATTCTTCAATCATCTCCCGAAGATTTTCTTTCAAAGACATGTCCATGGAATTAAACTTCTGTTTCACTTGCTTCAAGGGTAAACTAAGAACAGGAGGAAAAAATTCATTTCAGATATGCCAGAAGAAACAAGTATTTTGCCTTTTTCTCATAGGACTATTAAAATTATTAGATAATTTAGCAAGGTTAAGTCTGACTAAACTTGTATGCATTCGTTTTTTCAGTCATTGAAAAGTGACTGCATGGAAGCAGAGGTTACTTTACTGAGCTGCCATTCCATAAAAGCATAAAGTGCTCCTTGTAAACCAATACACAAGTTGTGTAACTCAGAGACACTGCCACCTATTCAGAGCCCCACAATCATATGTAAAAGCTGACAGCTTGAGTACTTGCAAGCTATGTTCTGAATATTTTCCTGTAAGTCATTGAAAAAAATGATCCAAATTTTTATAACTCACCCCATGTCAGCTAAAAACTCCTGGAGCCTCTTCTGCCCTTGTACAGACCAAAGCTTGAGGCTGGCAGAGGTGTAGCAGGTGTTACAAAGACTTTCGTAGAGAGACCAGTGCTGGTACAGTGCCAGGCGCAGGCTGAGCAGGAGTTATGGCAAATAATTGCAAACAAAAATATCCTCTGACCCTACAAACTTCACAAGTAGGAAAGGATTCAGTTGCCCTTACATATTGTATGTCTGTGCTGCATAAAATGCAGTGAGAAGCTCAGGTGATGTAACCCAAGAGTAGCAATGGTGACTTGTAGCCAGTTCTGAAAGGTTAAGCTGAACTGAAGCCCCACGAGCAGCTGAAAGAGGGATCCATGCACAACAAAACATTTAGATTTCCCTTTACTTTATTTCCATTCTCAGCAGAGATAGTGCTGAGATTTTTTTTTCCCCTAGATAAAAACTCCAGAGGGGTTCACCCCAGACTTTCTTTAAGGATACTCATACTCAAATGCAATCCTCATGCAGTCAATGGACAGAGAGTTCTCCTCATCCTCATTGCGGTGGTTGTGGCGGGACACGTGGCGCTGCAGGACCCCAATGTCAGTCACATACTTCATTCTGAAACAAAAAGAAGTTTGTCACTTCACCTTCTGCCTGGCAATTTTTGCTCTTGATTACAAGAAAATAAAAATGCTTCCTAAAATCTGCAGCATGGAAACAATAGATACATCTTTAAACCCTCCCAACTCGTTAAATAATGTTTTTTTAATATTCATCTTTTTACCCAGGCAATTAAAACAAAAAACAAAAGAAAACAAAACATCAAAAACCACAAAACAAACAAAAAAACCCCCAAAAAATCCCCCCCCAAAAAACTAACAAAAACCCCACCCCACAAAAAAAACCAAACAATAGACTGACCAAAGAAATCAGTTACTTATTACATTTATCTATTTTAAAGTGTCCATGTATTAGTAAAAATATAACACCAGAATTAAAGTCTACACATGTAATATTAGAATTCTGATCATATCTAGCAGGAAATAAAAGAAGAGGAAAAAATATCTGAAACTTGTTTTCTAAAACTGTAAAGGAACCTGGAGGATACAGAACACATAAAAGTTTCTTCCTTTAATAAAGCTATATCAAGTTCATTCTCAGGTAAACTACCACTAAACACAATTTCCTCCCAGATAAGAAGTGATTGATTTATAATTTTGTGAAAAACAAAGTTAGCTTAAGAATTCTAAATAATAGAAAATAATTTTTAAAATATATACATTCCTATCTTTGGAAGGTAACAGATCACATTCAGGTATTAATATATTTAATATCACTGTTAATTACTTATATCTGTTATAATAATACCCTTATGTTTCCTGATCTATACTAACTGTTGCTAGCTACTCCCAAAAATAAAATTTTAAAAGACAGACAAATAAATAATAAAGAATATAATAAAAAAGATAAACATTAAAAAAAAAAACTTTCTTACTGAGTGATTTTATCTTGGACCCATTGATCTGTTAGGCCAACAATAGCCCACCTAAATTTTTTTTGGAAAAAAAGAAATAGAAAAAAAAAGGTTAAACCTACAAATATTCCAGTAGAGTATATTATATTTAACCCTCTAAGTATGTAAGAGAACAAATCAGAAACATTGTTTACCAGCAGTACAGAGAAGTTAATAACAAAGTTATCTACTACTCTGCTCCCCCTTTTGCAGACATACACATGTAGTACCATTCTCCCTTCTTCCATGCAAAATCTGTTGCTGCTTTTAATTAATTTACACAGATGCATCCTCTAATTGAAGACAAGCATCCACTCCCGAAAGAAACTGGAATCTCATAGTGAAACCAAATAATTTTGGGAAACCTTGCCTGTCTTTGTGGCAGGTTTAAGCTTCCAATCTCTACAAAAAAAAAAAAAAAAAGATGATGGAGCCCTACCACAACATGTCATTCAAGTCCTTAGACATTATCCATGCCAGATCAAACATCACCATTGCAGACTACAAGAGGGAGAAGCAAAAAGACAAATGAACACAAGACACAGTTCACTAAACAAGTAGAGCACTTCAATCTGCCAAGTACTAGCACATGTTACTAAAGCCCAAGAAATCACCCTGGAGTCTGACAATCTGCCAGCTTCTTCCTAAGATACTAAGCAGAAAGAAAAATATTTTGGAGAGCTCTGTAAACCTGCATTATATAGAAAGCAAACACTTAATAAAATATAAATAATCGGATAGGCCAAATGACACAAAGAACAGTTTCATGTCCTAAGTGCTGTATTTGGGATACCCTGACACTTTGAAAGACAAACAACCTCCCTAAATGCTCAAGTCTTTTTGTGACAATATTTTGTAAATAGATAGATACCCTTGCAAAGATCTAAAAAAAAGCCATAAAACATTAAATTAAGTTAAACTACTTATATATATAAACTGCACCATATATATACAACAATAAGATACAAAAATAGCGAGATGCAATAATATTATTATATTGAATAGTATCATTCGATAATTATATCATTGTAATAGATAATTATAACATTGGATATTGCTCAATTACCTTTACACTGTCACCTAAAAGTTTTATGGCAAAGAGAGTTTATACTTACTGAGGTTCCATGGTATTCATATTGTTCATAATCAAAAAGAATTTCTCGTCTAAAATGGGGAAAAAACCCAGATTTGACTAAGTGGGGAACAGGTCATTGGAGCCAATTAAAAAAATAAGCCAGAAATGGTGATTAATACTTAAATTTCATTTTAGCAATTAAAAATATTAAACTTGGGCTAGAAATTGTTTATCTGCAAGGCAATTAGACTTTAGTAACAATGTGGAAACCACATTGAAATGTACTCAAAGCAAAAAGGAAATTTTTTTTACATTACTATTCCTCAAATCCCATTTAAACTGATTTGTTCCTACTCATTCTTATTGACTACAGTGATATTGTAAAAGTAGAAAACAGAAGGACAAACTTCACCACAAGACAGACAAGATAAGAATATAATAGAATATTTGAAGTGAGGCAATGCACCTATTGGTACTCAAATTTTAAATTACTATTTACAATTTCCTCCATTTAAACAGTATATTTTTATATACTAAATATCTTTCTCAACTTTCTAAACAAAATTATAACTAAAGCATCTTGCAAATCACAGCTTGTTATCTTGTGTTTGTATTCTTAACACAATTTTAATCAAAGAATGAAAGAAAAAGAAGCAACACAAGAAAAACCCATTTACACACCTGCGTGCTTCCCATTCTCGCCTTTGTCTCCTTTTCATCGTCCTCTCTATTACCTCCTGTAAATTAATTTCCAGGATGTTAAAAATCTAGAAAAAATATTCTAATAGATTAGCATCTAGATATCTCAACTATTAAATTTTAATTTTAAAAATGTAATTTAAATTTTCATTAAAAATATTTCTTTTCCTTAAAAAAAATATTGCTATTAACAAGATCTAATGAGGAAAGTAGTATCAAAAATATTTCCAAGGAAGGCACATAAGATCTTTGTGACATATTTAACAGATCTGAGAAAAACTTTTGTGTATTTGTAATTTTCTTTTGAATTGGATAGCTTCTTTGGCTAAGATAGTGCCCTTTTTATATTACTAGGAAAAAAAAGTACAATGCTAATGGGAAGATAACAAAGAGAACATGAAATATATATTAAATCTAAAGATATCTTTATATTTAGTTGTCCCTTAATGTTGCTGGTCTTATGCTTCTTAATATAAATAGAAAATATGCTACAAGTAACATGGCAAATTAAATTTCATGTGTACACTTAATATACTTTTGGTAGTTCACTGCTACAAGCACAGACAAAATGCATTGCTAAACTATTTGTGAGCTTGAATCTTCTCAAACACTTTTTTTGTGAAAGGAGTTAATATCTAAACAAGTTCTATTGCTAGACTGTCAAGCCCACAGCACATGTTAGGAGACAGATCTCTCCAGTTCACTGACTATACAAAGAATTATGCATAAGCTACTTCAAAGCAGGTTTTTTTTAATTTGGAGAAAATATTTCTGCGTAGTTCAGATAAATAAATATTTTCTTTATGTGAAACTACCTGTTATTGTAGATTATTTTTAAATCTTGCACTTGGATTTGTGATCTAATGGACCACAATTTTTAAACTCAAAATATTATAATGATGTAAAATATATATAATAGCAGTGTTATTTTTCTTCCTTTCAGAACACAGCAGTGAAACAAACCTCTTCAAAACGTCTGCGCTTCTCTAGGGGTTCTGAGCCACCACTTTCATTCTCTGAGTCCTCTTCCTCCTCCTCCTCCTCATCTCTGAAGATGTCATCGTAAGCAGGAACATCGAGATCATCATCTTGCTTGACTAACAGTTTAATCTAGCAAGGAGAAAACTGTATTTTAGAGTAAGTATCTTATTTAGTGAGCAAAATGCACTCTTAGAAAAGAAACTAAAAATTCATGTAGGCTGTATTAATTCCTGGCATACCAAAACATTGGTTTTTAATACAAATACCATACTGATTTATAGAAAACAAGAGTAAAAATCCATATTCCTTTGTTAGAGCATTACTGAAAAATTATCATTTTAATGCTTGTTAAAATAAAATAATTTGTGCTAAATACTTGAAATTCTAGGTGCTGCTAGATTCTGAGAAATAATACATGTCACATTCTGAAGGGATGTTTATCCTTTGATTTATGGCAGTTTGATTTATAGCAACAACATTAACAGCTGCTTACTACTGACAATTACCACATTGCTAACTTTAGACATTTCACTACTGGAAAAAGGATTTTTTCTGGTCATGTACGTTACTACTGCAAATATTTATTAATGCTGCTTTCTGACTGACAAGCTAATGTTCTAACAAGTTTTGCAAACACAGAAAAGCACGACACTGCTCACCACCACACTGTGGGGAGGTTTTTATCATGAAAGAAAAGCTTTTACCTGTGTGTCATTGTAAACATTCACTACATTGATCGGTCTGTGACTGTCACACACAAAAAAAAAAGTGTCTTCTTCAGGCTGCAAGATTTCCAGGAGGTCTACATTGGCACCACAATTAATAAGAACAAAGTATTTAAACTGCAAACAAACGCAGAAAAAAAAGAAAAAGCTTGTAACTTAAATTGCCAGGAAACATGGAAAACTGAAAATAGGTTTACAAAACCCACAATGCACTCCTCATTGCCAAAACTTGTGTTTGCTTTCTGATATTTGATGGCTCTGAGGCAGATTTTTTTTTTAAGGCAAACCACACAATTCAGGGATGTTGGATATCTAATACCTGCATCTTTATATCTCAAAATGTGTGCAAACTTCATTTGACTCTATCAACACTATAGCACATTTGTTGGAGGTGATGTTAAAAACTTGACAAGTTTATTACTGGTGTGTTAAAATGTAACCACAGTTTTAAGAAACCACTAATAATAACGAGACTAAGCATTGACATTTTAAATTGGGGAAGGGAAGCAGTTTATCTTTACAAAAGATGAGCTACAGCTCAAAAATTTTCCAGTATTTTTTCACCTGATCTTTATGCTCCAGAAAGGCAGTTTCAAGCTCTTGCCACCCAGCCACTGGCACGAGTGTGTATTGCACATGGTCACACTGAAACAAAGCCTGCAAGGAAGCAACAGCTGTGAGCAGAGGGGAGGGGACACAGCCTCTCCTGCAATGCTACACCAGGCTACGACTCCATTCCATACAAACCCTTAAAATAAAGGCTTCCCAAATGACAAATCTACATGAGCTCTGAGACTACCACTCACCAGTTTTCAGTGCCATAACTCATGGAAACAAATGCTACAAAAGCAGATTAAACCTTTCCCCAGTTCACACCCCTGTACAGGATCCCAGGGCATACATATTTTCTTATGCAGTTGGCCTGCAGTGACAATGAACCAAGACTTACTTGGAGTATTTTACAAGCACATAATGCATCAACATCTGAAGCAACAAGAAGAAGAACACGCTGTAAAAATGACAAAATAATAGCATTAATACATGACCCAAAAAGAGTGTGCTGGTACATGAAATGCATAGACCATTGAGACACCAGAAATTCAGATAGAGATCACCATAAGCATAAAAATAGACTGCTTCTGAATGGACACTGCAACCAAAATTAACCAGTTTGGATGTCTGTCAGTATTAAAAACAAGCAACTCCACATACCCAAAATACGTCAGGTGCTTTAGGAAAACGTAATTACATAGACTCCTCTGAACCTCACATACTTTTGAAGTTTCACACCTAGTCAAGCCCTACAATTATTTTCATTGTGTTTAGAATGGCCTTCGTTTTCAGCACAGATCTGAAACAGTTTCAACTAAAAAAAATCTGTAGCAAAGGCAAGAACTAGGCAACTCAGGAAAGAAATTCTTTCACCTAAATCAAGGTTGTTTTGGGAGGGGGGACAGGGGGATGTCGGCTGGTTTGGTTTTTGTTTGTTTTGTGAGTGTTGTTTTAGGTCTTAGGGGAAGGGTGTTTTGAGATTTTGCTCACAGCTGGAGAAATTAAGATAAATGCTTTCATTTGCACAGTCCATAATATAATTTCATTGGCAGAAATGCCAAAAGAAAAACAAACCAAAAGCTTCCAACAAAAACTGTCCAACAAAAGCTTCACCACCTTATCACAGTGAACGGAGTTAAGCAAACCCTGGGTTAAAAATACAAGTAGCAAACAGGTGTGCTACAAGACTGCAGGAAAAACATTAAAGATGACAGAAAACAGTATTTAGGGTCTGGGCAAATAAAACCAAAACGGTAGAAAGATACTTTTAAAAAATGGTTCAGAGATGTCATGGTTAAGCATGAGATCCAGAACACACAAGAACACTTTGGCGGAAGGAGGCGAACCATAAGGGAAATCCCTGGCGAGAGCTCACCGCGCTGACGCGGCTTTGTCCCGGTTCCCAAGGCTAGGGAAGGGGAAATCACCGGGAACGGGATTTTTACCACCCGGGTGACTGCCGGACCCGCCGCCCTCAGCGCGGCCGCCTGGCCGGCGCTCCCCGCCGCCGCCCCCCGAGCNCCGCGAGCAGAGCCGGGGACACCCTGCACCGGCCCTGCACCGGCCCTGCGCCGTGAGGGGCGGGAACCGCGGCAGCCCAGAGCGGGGAGAGCCCTAGGGGAGACCGCTCCGCCCGCCACCGGGGCGCTCGGGGGGCCAGCCCGGGCCCGGTCACGGCGCGCTGCCCGCACCTGGGTGACGATCAGGTCGTAGAACTCCCGGCGAAAGTCGGAGACGAACATGGCGGGAGCGGGAGCGCGCGGCGGGAACAGGCGGCAGCGGCAGGCCGCGCCCGCTCAAACTGGGCGCCAAACCAGCGCCGTGTCTCATTGGCCCGCGCCTCACGGAGCGCTGGCCAATAGGAACGCACACACCCCGCCACTGCAGCACGAGCTGCCTAATCCCTTCCGGGGCTTTGCCAATGGGATGCGGAGAAGGCGGTGATGATGGGCGCTGCTGGCCAATCCCGAGAGGGCCTCGGCCAGAAGTACCGTGCCGAGTATTGTCGCCTCGTCCGCCATCTTTGCTGCGGGCGAGTTGTACGCTTTGCCATTAAAGAGAGCTCGGAGAAGGGGCGGCAGGGCCGCATCAACACCTGGTGACAGAAGCGAAGCCGAGCGAGCAGAAGGGGCTCCTGGCGATGGCCGCCTCGGAGGGCGCGAGGGCCCGTCTTCCGCCCTCACCAGCAATGGCCTCCCGAGCGGCAGGCGCCGCGCGGCACGCTGGGAGGGGCGGGGCGGGGCCGTGGGTGGGGCCCGGCACAGCCCGTGAGGCGAACGAGCGGCGCTGGCCNGGCCGCGTCACGGCCGCGACGCTTCAGGAGCCCTCAGTGGGTGCTGTGACGCTTTGTGCGCTGTAGATACTGATGATTGCGTTCCTCTCTGTGTGTTGTTTTTCCTCTCTAGTTCTCTTTTAATATGTTTGACCACCCCATCCCCCGGGTGTTCCAGAACCGTTTTTCAACCCAGTACCGCTGCTTCTCGGTATCCATGCTTGCCGGACCTAATGACAGGTCAGATGTGGAGAAAGGCGGGAAGAGTATGTGCATGTTTTATTTTGACTAATAAACTGTTGGAAGAGTGTTTGTGAATAGTGTCGAGTATTGCAGCTTTTGGCCAAGGCAGCGGGAGCATTGAGAACACGGTGGCAGAGGGCTGAGCAGCCTGGGTCGGGCTTCGAGGAAGGAGGAGGGGTCATGTTCCCTTGCGTTACTCGGTAACTAAAAATGTTTACCAAGTGAGTCGGGGTTTATGGGTGTTAGAAGGAGAGAGTCTTTCTCTATAAAGTTTCTTGTTGCAATCTTGTATCTAGTGTGAGCCATGGAAGTTTGATTTAGGAGTTTCTCCCCCCCACCGTGTTGAACTTCATTTAATTTGTATAAAGAAAGTAATAGATCAGCCAACTTAATTTTCAGGCTGCCAGAGTAATGCTATGTTGTTTTGAGTTGGTATGGATTGAAGAGCACCTGTGAGCCCTAACAAATAAAATTAGCCCTGGGAAAATTTTTCTTTAGTAAAAAGTATTGTAAAGCCTTGTCTTCTCTTTTATTTTTCCCTGATTATAATTCTGAAATCTCCACATAGCAGGGATATTTATCATGACTGCTTCTACTGAACTCTCTGTCTAAAAATGAATTTTCAGATTTTAGAATATACCCTTTTTTTACAAGAGATTTTAGAGAAAGGAAGGATAAAATTGTGTGTTATGTACTCTCTTACAGATGTACTTTTCCTAATTTGACATTCTTATTCTTTTCTGCAGTAATTATGCCACCATCAGCTTTGGATCAACTCAGTAAGTGAATACTTTATTCTGGAACAGCAACATTAGAAATAGGAGCAAATGTGTAGGCAAATACCACAGTATTTCAGTTATCTATTTAAGTCTTAAATAGATACTATGAGAATAATTAGTTTTAAAAATGTATTGTAAAGGTATTTTTTCTGTCAGAATTCACGGGGCTTGTCTGCCTTCAAGTACAGACATCTGAAGTGTTGGGCTCCCTGAGCATTTAAAGTTCTGAGTGCAGTGCCACACTGGATTTGTGTATCTGCTTTCTCTGTAGTTGTGAGCAGTTGGAATAATGGTGTGAGGGGAAGCCTGTCCTATGGTCTGGCCCATTCTCTTGGTGATGTTTGATCTCTGCAAGCTTCAGAAATGTGCTAGGGGCTTTTAACAAAGAAAACTTTTTTCTCCTTTCTCACTAGGCCGCCTTAATATTACTTACCCCATGCTGTTCAAGCTGACCAACAAGAACTCCGACCGAATGACTCACTGTGGAGTGCTCGAGTTTGTGGCTGATGAGGGCATCTGCTACCTTCCACACTGGGTGAGCTGCCTCATGCTGGACTGTCAGAACCTGAAAAGTAGGATTAGCGAGTTGCCAAGTTTAATATTAAGGAGGTGGAATGTTTCCTGACAGGGCCTGTCTCTGCTGGTCATGTTCCTACAGCAGCCTTCCGTTCTGGCTCAGGCTTCCTTCTGCAGAAGTTTAACTTAGCAAAGCAGACTGCTTTTAAAGTGCACCTGAGTGTTCTTCCTGAAATTGAATATACATAAGAGCTGATATACACATCAGACACATTGATAGGGCTTTGTGTGTTTGTTTCCATTCTTGCAGATGATGCAGAATTTGCTGCTGGAAGAAGGAGGCCTGGTGCAAGTGGAGAGTGTGAATCTGCAAGTTGCTACTTACTCAAAATTTCAGCCACAAAGTCCAGATTTTCTTGACATCACCAATCCCAAAGCTGTGTATCCTTCCTATTCAATTATGGAATAAGGGGGAAAAAAATTTCTTCTAAATTGGAATGATCAAACAGAGCAAGCTTTTCATGTGTGGCTCATACACTTCCAGTGGTACATGGCCACTGCTGCCCCTTCTGAAAACAAAAGGGATGGGGAGCTGATGTACAAAGATGTGGTCAACTGTTGGAACAAAGTGTGGTCTGAAGAAGGAGGAGTATTGGCTTAAAATCCAATGAGTTTTGAGTGTCCCTTTGAAGATCTTACATCCTAACATTTCCTAAAATCCTATATGCAGTACTGATGACTTTTAAACCACGTTTGAGAAACTAAGGATTAGAGATCTACAGTATGGTGACTTTAAGGCTTTGATGTTTCACTGAAAACAAGTATTTCATCTTAACATGCTCCAAAGACTGGAAAATGCATTGAGGAACTTTGCCTGTCTAACTACTGGGGATGTGATTGCCATCAACTACAATGAAAAGGTACAGTTTAGGGTTGAGGGTTATAGACTAAATTCAGTTGTTGGATGGTGGCACTAAACAATCAACGCAGAGCTGTGCAGTGTTTTGGACAAGTGATCCAACATGGCAGATTTCACAGTTGGTTTTCTGTTGGAGGGAAAAAGGAGTCAGCAAAGTCTTTTTCTGAGCTGCTGTTTAAACTTCTTTGGACTCACAAGAAAATAAATGTTTGGGCTGTTGAAGGTTTTACAAGTCAAGGGAAAGAATTTATCCTAAACTCAGAATTTGTTTTCAAAAATGTAGGTTAAAGTACAGTAAGAGTGCAGCAAGGTGCAGTAATGGGTTCTCTGGCTTCTAAGTTAAAAACTTTTGCTTTAAAATTCTGTAGAGACCCTGCAGTATCTAGTCCTCAACCTAAAGAGTACTTACTTCAGGTCTGGAGGGAAAGGTTTAGATGTGCTTTCCTTACACATGATGCAATCTTCAAATATCTGTGACTGTTTCAGATCTATGAGCTTCGGGTAATGGAGACCAAACCAGATAAGGCTGTGTCCATCATAGAGTGTGATATGAATGTAAGTAAAGCTGATGGGGAAAGTCTGCCCTAACTGTGTCCTCCCAAGAGGAGAGGGCGCCTGTGCAGTGATAGCTCTGCACACCCAGCCCAGCTGATGCTGCAAGAAAGGTGCAATCCATGGGGTGGGGAAGATGACTCACTTGGGAGTACTCATGTGCTTTGTAACCCCATCTGTGATCCTGATTAGCACTTCGTGTACCATCAGGTGACTGCAGAGCCTAGAATTTAATGTTTAGCTTTGAAATGTTTTATCTGAGTTTTATTTAATAGCCTTTGTTGAGTGTTGACTCATATTCCAGTGATACTCTGGAGCTGTTTTACTGCTCTGTTTCCATTACATGCTAAGGTTAATTCCTAGGAGGCTTGGTCTTTTTTTAGTTCTGAGTTAAAATGTTTAACAACCAAACCTTAGTTCTTTTTTAGATCAAATGTAGTGATAATAGTTCATGGAGTTTTGAGGAATAGTAGTATAAAGCTTATGATTTAAAGAAAAATATTAATCATGGGTTTTTTCATGCTTCTTGTGTAAATAGGTGGATTTTGATGCTCCTTTAGGATACAAAGAACCAGAAAGAAGTGCACAACATGAAGAGACTGCAGTATGTTAAGCTTTTGTTCTTCCAAAATGCATCCCCTAGAAGTCACCATTGATTGTGGGGGGAGCAGTGAGTGCCAACATAAATCTTTTTATTTAAACAAATTCTTAGGGGTAAATTTTACTTACCAGAAGCTGTTGCATATGTTACTTAGGAGACTGGTATTTACCAACTGTTGTTTTGGGAAAGTGATTGTTCTGAAGTTTTGTTTGGTCAGAAATACTTGGAACTGTTTTCATGTCGTGTGCATGTCAGAACATGAGCAAAATGAACTTGTTTTTCCCCTCACAGGATGTGGAAGCAGACCACAGTGGATATGTGAGCGATATAGGATTTCGTGTAAGTGTAAACTGTTTCTGCTGCTTTCTGAATGCTGTAAAACGGTGAGGGAAAGTTGTTCTGAACAACTGCAAAATATTAGTGCCTGTTCTTAGAGATGCTTGTTATTTAACTGGCAAGTGCCTGTGAATGTTTTGTGTGATCACAGCCAGGAGCAGCATGACTTGCTCTCTGCAAAAGGCAGATGGGAGATTGAAACAGACCCCTACATCCACGATTCATCAGCTTATATGGACCAAAAAGAAGCATGCTAAATTAAATAACTAAATCAAAATTGCTGTAAGATTTTACAGATATAATGTCCTTGTGCAGTGTGCTTTCAAATGCCAGGAGTTAAATTAAAACTAGTTTTGTATCCACAGGCATTCTCTGGATCTGGGAACAGGTTGGATGGCAAGAAGAAAGGTGTGGAGCCCAGTCCCTCACCAATTAAACCAGGAGACATCCGAAGGTTTGTCTGTATCATTCACTTGTAAGCCATGTAGGATCAGTGTTTGAGCAGAGTTTGGATTTTTCCCTGCTCCTGCAATATAAACTAATTTTGTCATGAGTTTGCCTTTAGAAAATAGTGTTTCTAATCCACAGGCTAGTGGGAACATGCCTGTGGCCAAGCTTCCACAACAGCTCCAGTATTTGATTATTCACTTCTGCAGTCTGTGCCTATCTTCAGAAAATAATTCAGTGGTTTAACTCTGGAATTATTTAGAAATGAAAATGTGCAGTCATTGTTGGTATTACACTGACAGACACAGAGTAGGTCTCTCTGTGTCCAATTCAAGGGTAGGGATAAAACTTATTTCATACTATTTTTATGCTTCTTTTCCAGAGGAATTCCCAACTATGACTTCAAGATCGGCAGAATCACGTTCATTAGGAATTCACGTCCACTGGTCAAGAAAGTGGAAGAGGTAAATGAAGTTGAATCCCCCCCAGTTTTGCACTGCATTAGAACATTAGAACTGAGATCCAAGTTTGTGGCACCTCTCTCTTTCCCCTTGGTTTTTTTACAGTATGCTTCCATTAAAAAGTGGTAGTAGTTTAGAATGGTTTGAGTCACATGAAGCAACCTCTGATGTCCTTGTTACTGATGGAAAAAGACTAGCCTGGTATCAGTTTTTTAAGCCAGTTGGCTGCAAGGTCACCAAAATGCTACTGTTTTATTTTCAGGAAGAAAGTGGTTTTTCTCTAGATTAAAAATGTGAAATGTCTACAGTCAGAAATGTCTACTGCTCTGATGGAGTATTCTTGTTAACAATCACACACAAGCCGTGAGCAAAGAGGTAAAACCTTCCCGCTTTTTTTTCCAGGATGAATCTGGAAGCCGGTTTATTGCCTTTTCAGGAGAAGGCCAGTCCCTGCGCAAAAAAGGAAGAAAGCCCTAAGTTGTGGTACCTTCAGCTAGTTAGGGGGGAAATAAAATAACAGGTGCAGCATCTTGGATCTTAGTAATTGCAGTTGAGAGATCGTTGTGCAACACAGGAGCACTTAATAGGTGTTGTGGTTTCAGTTTCATGTTTAGGCTGGAGCTGTCAGACTGTCTTAATTTTCAGTTGAAAATTAAGTTCTGAATTTGGAAGACGCTTTTTGTATGTGCTGTAAAGAGGGGAACGCAGATCTGTGGTAAACCTGAGAAGCAAAACTAACAAGCTCTACCTTACTAAGCATCTGATTCTTAGACTACATCTTCCCCTCATCTCCTGAGTGATGATGATCTCATGTTACTCTGTGCTTGGTATTTTCCTCCCTTTATATATATTTTGCCACAATTTCAGATCAGCTTTTTGGTGTGGTGCAAATGAAGGGTGACTTTGGTGTTTAGGATTTTAGTGCAGGGAGTCTCTTTGAGCTTAGCTTCAGGTGTTGGGTTATTAATCATTCTAAGCAAACCCCCTGTAATTGCTTTTTATATTTATAATTAATAACACGCCTTTTAATAGTTCACATACTATAACGTAGCGTAGCAATCTCTTGGCACGTGTCGGGAGAGAAGGGACCCAGCCGCACTGCCCGGTGCCGCTTTGAAGCGGTGCGAGTGTATCCTGTGCGCCCTCTCGTCTGCCGGCGAGCGTCCCCGGCTGCAACCCTGCGCTCTCCTGCGGGCCCGAGTAAAAGTCCCTGGTTCCCAGCAGCGTCCGTGTGGTGATTTTGGACCGAGCGAGGCCCGGTGGCTGCCGCCCGCCCCGGTGGCTGCCGCCCG
>VZRH01006792.1:282090-315721 GCA_013397555.1 Urocynchramus pylzowi
TGCCGCGGCTGCCCCGGGACCCGGCCCGCCCGGCGCGGCGCGTTCGCTGGGGACAGCCGGGCACAGCCGCGCCCGGGCTCTGCGGGGACGGCTGCGGGCTCCGAGGGAACGCTGAGCTGATTCCGCCCGCCGGGCACGGCCCGCGGCCACTTCGTGCTGGTGAAGGTGCGGAGGGACAGTTCGAATGGAGGATGGAGCGTGCAGAAGGGAGGAGGAGTTTCGTGCAGAGGTCGAGGTCCCCTCGGGATGAGTGTCCAGGCAGGATGAGTCGGTATCGGCGCACTGCACCGGCCACCCGGCTCACGCTGCTGACACAGGGACAGTATTCAAAGCGCTCAAGTGCACTGAGCTGTGCTATCCTTCTCCACGGAGGGAAAAGTTTCTTCCAGCAGTTCTTTCAAAACAACTCCCTGAATTTATATAGTGTCCTGTCTGGCAGTCCTCTGGTGATACTGAAGAGATGCGTGAGCTAAAACAGCTTAGAGTGAAGTGTTGCTATTGACAGAAGGCTCTGTACTTTCCTTGTGTGGCAAATACAGGACAGCACCAGAGTTTATGTCATATTTACACTGCTTAGGATGAATTTCCAGATTACTACCTGTACCTGGTGAAGAAGTGAGAAGAAACCTAACACGAAGCGCTCACTTCTGTTTATGCAAGTTTTGCCCTCAGATTCATGGGTGCAGCTTTATTTCAACTGCAGATTTTATACTGTCAGGGTATAAATGTCATTAGCTGGGCTCATGTAACTGATATCTAGAGTAAAACTGAGATCAGGTTTTTCAAGCTGGAAAAGTGTGCTTTGAGTTAAAAACCCCAGGTAGAACTTTACAGCTGCTTTTCTGCGTGTGTTGTGTTCTTTGTGTTCATGCTGCAAATGTTGATAACAATTTAAGCCTCAGTTACCATTCACGTGCATCTTTACTTGGCCTGCTCTCCAGGGACTCTGTAGGCAGCAGATGGACTCAACCTTGTAACCAAAGGTTGTAGTGAACTGAAAACAATGTGGAAGTGCTTTATTTGAGGTGTTTTTTACATTTCTGCTTGGTTACTCTAAACAAATGTAGCATTTACATCTTCATCTCTAACTGCCTGGGGTTAGACTGTCCTGTGCCTCCGTGTTTCTTCAGTGGGAGCACAGGAGCAGCTGGATAAAACCTTTGAGCCCAAGTCCTTGGAGACAGCAGAGATTAGATCTGTAACTTCTTTCCTTATTCCTTTAATGGGTGCACCTTTTGCTATGGGTATGTGTTTGAAATCTGTAGCAATTAGAACACATCCAACCATTGCAGAGCACAGGCTTCAGCCAAGCAGGGCTTCATTTATAGAGCCCTGTGATAATGGATGATGCAGTACACAGGGCCTTGATGGTCCTGAACTTTACTCCCATTCCTGCCACTGACCTTTTGGGATGAGTTTGGCCAAGGCACTTCGTCATCATTTCGCCACCTGCAAAACAAGACATGGGCCACCAGCTGCATTTGTGAGATGCTCTCAGGGCTGCAGAGGTGTGCAGGACTGTGAGACAGTCACACATTGCTGTCCTTGGGGCAGGGAGTGCAGGATAAAAACCAGTGAGTTCAGTCTCTAACGTGCCCAGATCCTCCAGGCACCGCTGCCTGTCAGGAGTCTCCATCACTCCTCCTGGGCCTTCCTCTTGGCTCTGAAACCTCTCCAGAAACAGGGTGAAGAGAATTTACATTCTGTGTGCTGGAGACTCTGTGATAATTCTTATTCCTTTGATTTCTGCCCAGGCACACGGGGCTGCCTCACTGTTCTCATTTGTGAGCGAGTCCTGATAGCAGGGCTGCCTCTTCCACACACCAGATCCAGCTGCTGTCATTTCAGCCTTTTCCTCTTCCCACTCCGTTTTGGGAGTTTTGTTTTACTGAATGGACTAGAATGATGCTTCCAGGCATACATTTTCCAGTAGATAATAGACACTAGAAGTGAGTGTTGTAGCCAGGAAATCCAGCACACCTGGGAATTGTGTGCTGCACAGCCGAGATGCTGTGCGCTTATGGTAAAAGCACTTCTCCACATTTTGGCTCTACAGGTTTTTGCCTTGGAGTTCACTTTTTCTGAGTGCTTGTTGGAATTATTTCTTGCTCAGATGCATTTTCTATAAGCTTTTCACTCACTCAATGTGGGCTTATTAGATTTTGCATGAAATTCTTATTATCATTGTGTTCTTCTCTTCCATGTGTCTTTGACTTAGAGCAAGGAAGAATATTCAAAGTACAGTCTACAGTCTAGTGCTGGGGGTGAGAGCAGATGACTGTAAGGTACAAGTGGTGGGATTGGCTTCTCCTTCCCAGTGTTGCATTCAGTACCTCTGTACAGATGCATCATGCATCCAGCAGCTGCCTGTACATACTCAGCACTCAGGGTTTTGAGAGCCCAGGTGCTTGAAGACAACTCAGGCAGGCAAACACTGATCCCTGTGGGAAAGGAAGTCCCTTGCTGTTCCAAGAAACCCTTGCAAGCCCCAAGGTGCTCCTCATGTATAACAGCTTGTGGAAACTGGAGCCTGCTGTTGTTTAAATATAGGCATGGAGTTTATCTCTCCAAGCTGTAATGGTAGAATGTAAATATTTGAATTGATTTGTGAGTCACGTTGAATGTTATATATTAGATGAGCTGGAAGCAATTTGAATAGAAATCCATTCATTTTGAACACCTAAAACTGTTCTTATATTTAATTGATTATTATATAAAGTTAAACAACAAACAAAAATGATGCAATATTTAAAATTGCTTTTATTCTTCACTGGTGTATTTTTTTTAAGATGGGACCTTCTCCTTGGGTTTCAATTGTCTTACTTAGGTCTTTTTGTTCCATGCTTGTTTCATTATCAGTATTTCTTTAAGTACATAATGCATATTTGGGTTCTTTAAACAAATAAGCCCACAGGACATCTGGTATATCATAAGGTATTCTGTTTTTAATGAACCTGATTTGCCTCCTCCTGCAATGTGATTCTGGGAGCTTCAATAATTTAAGCTTATCTGTTTTTAGAAAGTATTGCAAGAGGTCAGAATGTCTTAAAACACACTGTGTTAGATTTTAGTGTTGCTGCTTAAATATCACATTTTGTTTTGGTTCATCGTTACTGTTGGGAAACTCAGCACATCTCCAAATAGGAGCAGGGAAAGCTTCAGTCACTCTGAAGCAGGGCCTTGTTCCTTTTGGCTTGTTTCAACAGGAACTAACAACATAATCTGGGGAAGACATGGACCCGGGGAAGAAGGTGATTGCTATCAAATAATGGCTTCTTCTTAATTATTTTGAGAAATTGAAGGAAGTGAAGAAAAACCCAGTATCTGTGCTGAATTTGTAAAACACAAGTAGTATGGAACAAGTCTTATAGCTTTAACCTGTGACAGTTACCCAGCACTGTAGATGGCATTCTCTTGATAGTGGTACCTTGGAGGAAAGAGCACCTTGGCAGTGCTCTCTGTCCTGTGACCACTTCATCTGTTCTTTTCTTTTTTCTATTTTTTTTTAAATTAATAATTGGACATTGGGTACTGGGCAGATCACTGTGTATCATTAGTTACCTGTGGAATAAGAGCCCTTCCTGGATCACAGTTGAGCTGTGTAGGAAACTTTGTTGTCCAGGGCTTCATTTATTACTGCTGCCTTTCCTGGGTGCAAAGTCCATACCCTCTTTAAACTTCATATATCAAATAATGCCCTGTGACCTGACAACTGTCACTGAGGTCTGTATTTTTAGGATTATAACCGTTTATGAAAATCCACTCAGTGCTTGTTTGATTGACCCCCAAATTTATGCTAGGAAAAACCTAAAAATAAAATGCTATCCTGCTATGTAAATATATGGATAGTTTGTGTTTGAACACGTGGTTGACCGTGCCATTTCCCATTCATGTCATAAAATAGAGGAGAACTGAAAGAGGCTTGGAGTGACCAGAATGATCAAAAGTGTGACACCCTTTGTACAAGGAACAGATGAGTAGAGTAGGACTCTTTGGGCAAGCAGTGGGGTCATTGGGCTGGGGACATGATGAACACAGTTGAGAGTGGCAGAAAAGGGATCAGTGTTGAGTGATTTTCATTCACTGCCCTTCTGTACAAGAATTAATTGTGTTAAAGTAACAAATAGCTGGTACAGATCCTCAGAGTAGGAGGTTCCTCACAGAGTCCATGGCTGAGCAGTGGATCTCTTTGTGTAGGAGTTGTTGAATTATGGATCTGAGAAATGGCTGATTGAATTTATAGAAGAAAGTCCATTGAGGGCCCCTGATTCAAGAAGTCAGAACTGTAATTTCTTTGGAGTTGGAAGATTATCTTAGGAAGAAGCATTGTGTGCTTACCATTGTACAGATCCTTAGGGACTTACCTAGTGCTGGTTTCTGAACACAGAGTACTGGGCTTGGTGGA
The DNA here is from genome assembly GCA_013397555.1 of Urocynchramus pylzowi. Taxonomy (NCBI): domain Eukaryota; kingdom Metazoa; phylum Chordata; class Aves; order Passeriformes; family Fringillidae; genus Urocynchramus; species Urocynchramus pylzowi. Next base: position 286,496 of record VZRH01006792.1, read on the forward strand.
CATTTTCCCTGGTGTGGCTAATTTTAAGCTTTTATGGAGAATTTGTAGCTAAGTTACCTCTGGCTCTCTAAGCAAAGTAATTTGCTGAGTTTCTTCAACCCCACCAGTAGATCTGTGAAAAATCTTTGCCCAGGAGGACGGAGAGAGCTGTTGTTACTGGTCCTGTAGAGTTGTTCTCTTAAGGCAGAAATTGGAGAGGCTGTGGTAGTTTTAGACATGTAGTAAAGGAAAGGAAAAATAGATCATGTCAGTAATTTTTGCAAAGCAATGAGTGCAATGACAATTTTTTGGAATGTGTAACATTGTCTGCTTGCTTGAGTAGTAATGGGGGAGGTGGCTAAGTTGCTGTTCTTTCTGATTTATTGGGAAAGTTTTCTCTTGGTGCAAATGATACAGAGGCAAAATGAGCCAGGTTATTAGAATTCAAAGGTCTTTGATAGCTGGCTTCCTACTCTCCCCTACACATCTAATGGCAAATACCAGAGTATATGAGCTCTTCTTGCCCAAGACTTGATGCAAATTGAAAAGGTCACCTCTTCCACCTCTAAGGTCCCCAGAATGGCCTTTTCATTAAGTTTCAGTGGGCTCAACTATTTAAAATGATGCACTGGTTTAATATAAGGGAACTTGCACATATTGGAAAGGGTAAAATAAATGTTTGTTTCTTGTTTGTGCTTCTCTAAATATTCAGCTTAGCCCTGAATGTTGCATTTGAGTTAATACAATAAAAGAGAGAATCAGGCACAACAAGCTGAAGAAAAACCACAGCTCATGTGTGTCTCAGCTCATGTGTGCTATGTGGTCTGAAGGACTTGGGAGGAATGTAAGTTGAGTGCCATCTTTCTGTGCTTAAGGTCTTTGCTTGGCTGCCTGTAAAAATTTTAAGGGAAGTCACATGTCAGAGTTGCAATATAAATCCAAATAAAACAAACCTTAAAACAAGTCAACATAAGGGATACAAAAGTCAAAATTAAGCCAACTGTGTATCTCTCAAAAAGTAAGAAATAGTGGGCATTTGGATTTTATTAGGAGTTTAGTGTCAAGGTTTCATTTGCTACAGTTGCACATAAAACTTGCTGTTGGGTAAGATCTCCAGGTTTTATCATTTATGTCTTATCATCTCATGAAGATACAGTACAAGATTGACACTCATGGGAAATTTATCAAATAATCTTGTTGTGTGGGTACTGGTACTTTGGGCTGTTTGATATATTGCCTTATTTTGTAGTGGCATATATGTGATCTTGCTTGCAGAGGCATTCCAGTTTGAACAGGTTGGAAGTGCTGCCAGAAATGCTTTGGATGTGGAAATGGCATGCGCGTTCTTTCAGATAATCCTTAGTGGTAGCTCTGAGCATCACTGAAAGGCAGGAAGTTTGCTGCTCCCCTCTTCCTTTTCCTCTGCAAAGGTTAAAACAACTGTGAACATACAGAGAGTGAATATGAGCCAGTGGTTGGAGCAGAACAGGTTGGAAGTGAGGGCTGTCTGGTTTCCAAAGCTGTTTCCCAGCTATGTTGTTACGGAGTTTACATTCTAGTAAAATTATTAGCTTTCTTCTGAAAGATGTAGCATATGGAGAATTGAAGGATTTAAGAGTAATACTATTGTTGGTTAGTCCTCCTCTTTCTATATGGAAGGCATAAAATCAAAACTAATCTTTGGGTAGAAGAGTTTAATTATGAGAATTGAAATTTGAGACAGGTAATTGTGTGACCAACAGATGCAGCCTGAGATTGGGAAGGATTTTAAAAAAACAGAAACAGAAACCAAAAGAAGACTTGCTTCAGGTCATCAGCTAATGAACTGTAGAAACCTGGAAGAAATTCCATACTCAAATACGGTTTTGCCTTGTTGGCACTTTGCTTTGAGGTATTTGGCATATCCTGCTGGATGAAGTGTCCCTGGTTATCTCTGGTTTTTGTGACATGATAACTTCCAAATGGGCTTTTAATAGGCTGCCATTTCTGTCAGCAGGCTGCTCTCAGCTCTTGTGGTCAGCTGGAATTCTTACAACTGGAGCCTTTAGAAGAAGAAAGCCACAAAAGTTACAGGGTTCTGGTGTTACTGCATTCCCTTGAATGTAAAACAATTCACCGTGTTGCTCTTTATTCTCTAATTCCAGGAAAGCCAATATTTTCAGTGGACATTCACCCAGATGGGACCAAGTTTGCAACAGGAGGACAAGGTAAGTCTGTGTATTGGTAGAAGGCAGAATTTTGGGTAATAATAATAATAATAGTCTTGTGCCTTCACAGCACTTGAATTGGTTTGACCCTTTTAAAAAGACATCATTTTTATCTCCAAGAAACAGATAATTATGCAAGCTATGAAAATGTATTGGGAAGTGCTGCTGCTCCTGCAGAAGGCAGGGTTACATGTTCTGATGTCCTCATCCCCTTGGATGTCATTGAGATAGTAGCTGCTATCAGTGATTGAGTTGTGGCCATATGGGCTAAATTTCCTTTTAATTTGAAAAGGAACTGGATGTGCAGTGGAGCTTTTTCAGTTGCTAAATAGTACAGCTATTGGAACAGAAAAATCCAATTATATAAATAGAATAGCTTAAGAAATATATGCAAAAATATTATTTCGTTCACAATAGTGAATAATTTTATGTTGGCTACGGTAATTGTAATTTAGTATTTGAATATGTATATCTTTTCTCTTTTAAAACACAATTTTATTACAAGTAGTTGTCCTTATAGTTGGTATCAGTTTTGTACAGTATGACTTTTGTACAAGGCTGTATAAATTTATCTTTAATAGCTTCAAGAAAAAGAAAGCACTTCTGATTTGGTCTAATTATATCAAAGCGACATCTGTATTCAGATGTTTCCAAAGTCCCCAGTGCAGTAATGCCTACATTTTCACATCTGTTCTGAAACTGAGATTGATTTGAACAGCTTTTTTGGATGTGTTTACAAGGGGGAGCTTTTTGGTCTCTTACAGGTCAGGATTCTGGCAAAGTTGTGATCTGGAATATGGCTCCTGTCCTGAAAGAGGAAGATGAAAAGAATGAAAATATCCCCAAGATGCTTTGTCAGATGGACAATCACTTAGGTAACAAAGTTGGTTGGTTGCGTTTTTCGTTGCTGACTATTGGTAATTTGCCAAAGCTTAAGACTTACATGTCTGTAATTGCAAAAATAATGCCTGTCCAGGGGTGAAGAATCAATAAAACACAGCAGAGTGGTCTCATACTTTGGCTGTATACTTTTCAAGATATTCAGCAGAAAATGCTGTTAAAATGTGAAGGAAAGTGCAGAGGACAGTAGATACTTTTGGAAATCTCTTCCCTATAAGCTTTTATCAGCTGTGGCCATAAAGTATTTGATAATGCACATTCTGAGAAACTGTAGAGCTCTGAAGGAAAGGACAGGAGAAGAAGTAAGTGTAAAAGATACATCATATGAAGTATATTGGTTATATATAAATGATTACATTTATTACATGATAAGTCATTGCATTAGTAGGGTCACCTGACAAGTTGTCCCTTCTTTTCTTCAAAATATACCTTTCCTTCTTTGCCCTCTTAATCCCACTTTATTTACCAGAATAAGTTTCCTTCATTAGAGGAATATTAATCTTTCTTCCTTCAAGCCTCTTTTGGTGAAGCTATTTTAGATAAGGAATAGAGTTTTTTAAGTAAGAAATTCCTCAACTGCTACTGAAAGATAAGTACCAATTCATTTATCTAAAGCAGACAGAGTAACTGCTTTGAGTGGGAAAAGCCCACTTAAATCCTAAATGTCTCCTGACAAGTTTTGCTTATTTGTAATAGAAATCCTGTCTGCAGTCCAGAACCACTTACTCACATATTTCATTTGCAAACTTTCTTTTCTGCATTTCAGCTTGTGTGAACTGTGTGCGATGGTCAAACAATGGAGTTTACTTGGCTTCGGGGGGAGATGACAAGCTGATTATGGTGTGGAAACGAGCTGCGTAAGCATCTTTCTTCCTTCAGCTCTGTGTTTCATTTCAAGTAGGTTACTCTGTGACATCTTCCTGCTTCCTCCCTGTGCTGCCCTTTGGTAAGCTCAGTGCTCCACCTGGTGTGGAAGGAGCTGAAAGCTGGGACACCACAGTGGTGTTGGAGATGTGGCCTGCTGTCCTTTGGGCTGGAGGGCGTCTGCCTGGGCAGTCTCTCTCCTCTGGAGGAGCTGAGACATTTTCTTCTGTCCTTGAAGAAAATTTGCTGGTAGGATTTGAAGAGTCACCTTAAATGTTACCATTTTATGCTATCTATAGAAATACTACATTTTATTGAAGCTAATTTTTTAATAACTGGAATTACTCTTTCTAAAAGAATGGACTTTTTTCCCCCTTCTGTATTGTAGGAATAACTGACTATAAAATTCAAGTGTACTGTGCAGCTGATTTTCTTTTAAAAAAGTGAAGAGCTTGTGGTGGTTCTTCTTATAACTGTTTCTATTTTAATTAGGTACATTGGACCTAGCACTGTGTTTGGTTCTAGTAGCAAACTTACTAATGTTGAGCAGTGGAGGTGTGTGTCGATTCTCAGAAGCCATTCAGGGGGTAAGTTTCAAGGTGTTGAATGAACATCATTTGCATGTATTTGGAAAAAAATTGCTTTTCAGCATCATGTTTTCATGTTTGAAATATATTTGATGGCAAGTCAGTAATTAATTTTAAGAGCAACAATGAAAATTAAAAATATGTAATTTTTAGTGAAGTGCAATTTTCATACAAGTAAATTGTGGCAAGTGTGGTATGTAGAAGAAAAATTAACAACTAAGAAACTTACATTTTGCTATTTTCTAGCTTAAAATTGAGTAAAGGAAGCTAAACTGTGTCTTCAATTAAATGTTCACACTAGCAGTGAATAATCTGATTGGCAAAAGACCACGTTTTTGCAAACCAAAGAATATCAGTGTTTTTTAGAAGAAAAATACCTAAACAGCAATGCAAAAGTTGAATAAATAATTTTAAATGCATTTTGCATCTGCTGACATGAGCTGTGATTAAAATCAAGATGGAAATCACTTTGATTACTCCATGTGTGTTGGAGCAAAGTGAGTGCATTGTAATAGCTTCTGTTACTTTTTCATTCAAAACAAGACACAGTTCTTTTTGCAGGCATTAGTACTTCCTACAATCACTAACCATTGCATTCTTTCCCTTTTGGTTTTTTTTTTCCTTGACCCCCACTGAACATTGGAAGTTGGGGAGATTCACTCCCAATGAGTATTGCTTTCTTAACTTCCACTTTAGTGAGGTGGTAATCATTTCTCAGTGATAGCAAAATATTGCTACAGAGAACACAAGTTCTTTGTAAAAAGACTTTCTGATTTTCTGATTACCATCAATTTCTTAAATGGAAACTTCCTTTTCCCAAACAGATGTGATGGATGTAGCATGGTCTCCACATGATGCCTGGCTGGCATCCTGTAGTGTTGATAACACTGTTGTCATCTGGAATGCTGTCAAATTCCCAGGTGAGAGCTCTAAAGATGTGCCAGCATGTAAAGCTTTGTGACAATGTCTTCCCTCCTTGGGTGTATTTCACTGACTCTTCAAATCTCTAGGAGGGATTGGGTTTTTTGTCTTCTGGGGTGACACACCTGCAGTCTGGCAGGTCAGTCCTTCTTCCAGGTTTGGATGGCAGTGAGCAGGGGATTCCACACTGCTGCAGACAACAGCTGCATTCAGGTTGTGCTGCTGATTTTACATGAAAGTCATGATTGCATGTGTTTATTTACATGGCATTATTTTAAGCTGGCTTCCAATACTGGTACCAGAGTTTTTAGCCTTTGAAGCTGATTGTGCACCTTCTCAGCCTCTCCTCCCACAGGCTGATAAGCGAGAGTGTGACTGAAAGTAGGTTACCAGGTCTGCCAGCCTTGTGTGCCTGTTGAGTCACAGCTTTGACTTGGTTCACACTTGCTGCACAAAGCTGGATTAGTTGTGATAATCTTTGGGTGTGGAGGAAAGGGTGAATGTTTAACTGAAATTCCAGTTCAAGTGCTGCTTTTTACAGCTTCAAAGTGCTACTCTGAAGCGCTGGAACTCTGCTGCTCTGACCTGTCTTCTGAAGAGTTTTGCACCTCTTATTCTGGCCAGAATTCTCCTTACTACTTCTTTTATATCAGTTTTTTCTTAAGTACAGGTTCCAATTTGGTTGATATGTTGTTTCTACACTAAAGGAGGTTATACTTAATATGCTGTTCCAAAAAGATGATGTAAATTTTTTCAACACTCTGTCCTGAAGGAGATAGCAGTAACTACTCTCTATTCTCAATTTTTGTGTGCACAGAAATTCTTGCCACTTTGAAGGGGCATTCTGGCTTGGTGAAAGGGCTGACCTGGGACCCTGTTGGAAAATACATTGCCTCTCAGGCTGATGATCGAAGTTTGAAGGTGTGGCGGACCATGGACTGGCAGCTGGAAACCAGCATCACAAAACCCTTTGATGAGGTACTTCAGAATGTGTGACTGTTCAAAGTGAACTCCCTTAGAATGAATGAAAACTTGAAGAATAACTCTGATTCTTCATGAACATGAATTAATTGAACAGTGCTGAATCAAATCTAGCTCTCAGATAGCAGCTACAAAAGAGGGGGAAAAAAATAACTACTTTCTCATAAAAATATGATTGACTAGAGACTCCTATTGTCATTTGTTATTGTGGATATCAAAAGTTTGCATGGGTTATGTAAACAGTTAAGTAAACTTCTGGAAATGTAGGGGTTATTCTGGGGAAATTTTTGCACACTGATCACAATAGTCTGACATTCTTCCCTGTGCATCTTCTATTGGCCACTATCAGAAATGAGGTAAGTACTTAGGAGGGATCTTTGGTCTGGCATCATAGGGCTGTTAGGTGATGGCTTTGATGGAGAGATTGAGTTCCTGGGGACAGAAGCTGATGCTTTGTGAGTAGAGTGTTCTACAGTGATCTGAGGGTATTGTGATTAGTGCAGTTGCTCTTTGTAATAGACCTTGTCTCCTTCAGCTCATGTGGGAGCTGGTGTGGCAAGCTGAAGTCTCATCAATAGTGGTTGCTGTGTTGCAGCCCTGTTACTAACTAGGACTGTGATAATAACTGAGTAAACAGTATCCAAAAAGATGTAGCATTTGTCTTTCCTTTTGAAAAGTTCTCCGAGTTCCTTTTCCCCCCTTTTGATAGGGTTTCTTAAGTTACACTACATCACCTGTGTAAACATGGCCAAATGCTTAGAATTGTGTGTGAGGTCATTCTTTTATATTCTCAGGATACTTACTTTGTATTCATATTCCCTAAATCTGAAATTTAAATAGTTTGTATTACAACCCCTTTGTTTGCCAAACACTTTTAAAGTTCTGGTATGTTTTTTTTGTCAGTGTGGAGGGACAACTCATGTGTTGCGCCTTAGCTGGTCACCTGATGGTCACTATCTTGTTTCTGCTCATGCCATGAATAATTCTGGACCCACTGCTCAGATCATTGAGAGGGATGGATGGAAAACCAACATGGATTTTGTAGGGCACCGGAAGGCAGTTACAGTAGTGGTGAGTGAGTGATAGTAATTTATCCCTGAAGTTAAAACCTGTTGCTTTTTGATAATTTTATGTATAAATGGGACAAGAGGTGAAGATGGATGTCAAGATTAGTAAAGCAAATGCATGGTGGTGATTAAAAAATGTCAATTTTACATGTTGGAAGCAATCAGGTGGCTGTTGTGATAAGGGGACTGGATGTAGAGGAATGAGACAAAGGGGAATACAGGAGCATGTTAGGAATGTCAAACATCAGCTTTGTTGGCTGTTCAGTGAGTTGATTAAAATGATTTAGGTTTCTAGTGGGTTTCTGATCCCTAGTAAAATTAATATTGTTTGCCTTTCCTGTGAAGGCATTCAGAAAACCCCTTAAGAAAGCCTCTGCAGCTTTTGTCAGTGCTCTTATAGAGTCTGGTTCAGGACTTTACTTCTATGAAATGTTGTTCTTTCACTCTTGAGTGGAAAATTTGCTTTGAAAGCAGATCTTTTGCTGAAATGTAATTACTGTGATAAAATTTGGGCATCTAATTTTTTCAGAAATTCAATCCAAAAATCTTCAAAAAGAAACAAAAGAATGGGAGCTCCACCAAGTCCAGTTGTCCCTACTGCTGTTGTGCTGTCGGTAGCAAAGATCGATCTCTTTCTGTCTGGGTAAGTGGTGTCTTTGCTGCCTTTGCACTAACGTGGTCATTGGATAACTTGGGGGCTTAGCACAAAGGTCACATGTTCAGCATTAGGTCTTATATTTAGCTTCATGTTTAGGGGTTTTTTGTCTCTGTTGTTACAGGTTTAGCTGGGTGGTAAGGAAGTGGATTGGTGTTAGTTCATTTCTCTAAAGGCAAAAGCAGTTAGAAGCCAGTGGCAGAGTGTGCCCTGCTAAGGAGGAGCAGCTGTTAGTGGATAAAACATTTTACCTCAGTTAATAAATGCAACCTTACTTTCTTCCTTTTACTTGTCTTCTGTCTTTGCAAAGGAAAGGGACGTGAAAGTGGATGAGCTTTTTAAGTATTCTTTCAAGTTTTTGATATCTAGTTTGGGTTTTAATTTAAAATCTACGCTAAGAGTAGAGTAGCTATTTTCTCATTTTTAAATGCAACTGGAAAATACAGGGAATCAGTTTAACTGATTTGTAAAGCTTTGTGATGAGAACTTGTGCCAAACACACCAATTGCTAACTGCAATCTACTATTTATAGCTTCCAGTGTGATATTTATCCATCAATCTCTGGATGCAAAGCTAAATCTGTTTCTGGTAATGGCTACCAGTGCATACCCATATCAAAGTATCACTCAGTGTATTTTACTTTCTATTTATATTACGAAGATTTAATTTGGAGTGGCTGTTGAGGTTACAGAAGGTAGTACAGAGATGCAGTTATAGGTTGTCGTTGCCCTGAGGAGCTTAATAAACATATATAGAGCACAGACCTATGGAAGCATAAATAACTACTGAAGGTGACAGTGACACTGCATCTGTGAACCTGTGAGCATAAAACTTCCTTGACCATGTCAACCTCTGCTTCATTTCAGTTGTACTATACACTTAGAGACATTAAGTCCATTGGTTTGACATTAAAGAGCTTAGAATGTATAATTTAGAGCAGGTTATTGGAGTTTTCATATTCAGTTCTGTATTTCTAAGCTGATTCTTAAGTGCAGAGGAATCCTCTTTAAGAGTAATTGTGAGTCACATTCCCTTTACTCTTGATAGGTTTCACTTTCTCAGACAAGTAGTCCAAGTGAGGACATGGAAACCTAATCTGTTTTCTGTCTTCTTGTGCTGGCAGTTTGCAGCATCCTTATCTCAGTACAGCTTAGAATAGAAGCTGTGTTTTGCATCTGTGAAATTGCTTTTTGGAGTGGCAGAGAGTGTTTTATGACTTGATGTAAAGGCAAAGTTGATTAAGAAATTCAGTCTGTGTTTCAGAAAGGAGAATTGAATGTCAGCTGTTCTTCTCCAGAGGTTTTCTGTCCCAGCAGTGGAACAGGTGACTTGGTGCTTCAGATGCACTACCAGGCACGCAGCTGTTTCTTGGCCAGATCTTGTTTGGTGCATATTGTGAGGCTCTGGGAGAGTGTTAATGTGGTACTATCTGTGGTGGTGCAGAACTTCTACATTTCTGAGTGTTGTTTCTTGTTTTCTTAAGCTCACGTGTCTGAAGCGACCTTTAGTTGTCATACATGAGCTGTTTGACAAGTCAATCATGGACATCTCCTGGTAAGTTGATTTCTGCTCTTTGTTATGGAAGCCAAAGCATTGTTATCAACTTTAGGTGTACTTATTAGCTGGAAATGCCTTAAAACAGTACAGATTGTGGTTGTTGGAACACAAGTAATTGGTTGCTGAAGGTTTTATTTCTGCTGCAGCATTTTTGGTAGTAATATGAGCAACTAACACATGGTCACTTGAGATTATTAACTGAATAAATAGTAATGTATTTAGAACAAGACACAGTAAAATAGCTGTGGAATGAGTTTGTATTTGTTGTGATTCTCTGACATAGGTTGTCTTAATTCTATCACTTCCTCACTTCTGAAATTCTCCCTTAACAGTTACAACAATCTCTTGGTGGGTTTATACTGTGAATTTTAAAGCTTACAATTGTGTGACTTCCTGGTTTCTATGTGCCATGTGGATTTTGCCATGAAGCTCAGTGAACCACAATAAAAAGCTTTCAAAACCAAAGCATTTTTCTTTCATTAACAGATTAAGGCTAGAAAGCCAGAAAGTGGAATATTTTGTGAGAAGTGCTGCTATTGTTATAGTACAATAGCTTTGAATAGTTTAGTTTTCCTGTAGTGTTTTTTATTTCTCCATCTGCAAATTGCACATTTTTCATGGCATGAAGTCATTTGGAGTAATAGCTGGTTAACATTTTGCAGTTTCTGAGAAAATGGTTTTGTGGGGTATTTGAGAGACAAAGGATCATCAGGCAGTTTGGTATTTTATATCCTGTTTACAAATTGAAATGGATGGATAAAATGTCAATAATATGGAGTGTTCCCAGAAATGTGCTCCATTCTGAAAACAGACTGAGTAAATTCTGAGAAACCTGGTACTATTATATTGTTATAGCTATATGATTTCTGTTTTAGAATTTTAGACTTGGATCCATCAAAATAATATCTGTGAGTGATTATGTTTTCATGGAACAATTGCTTGGATCCAGAGGTCAATAGGAGCTCAGCTTTTTTCTCTGCTAAACAAACAGAAAACTTTCAGCACAATTGTACTGTTTTCTAACTTGGAGTACTGTTGGTGTACCTAGTTTCATGGTGCTGAGGCTGATTTCTCTGGATGTGATGCTATCAGGGCACCAGCTGCCACAAAAAATAGGGGTTTCCAAGTGCCTTTAGCTGTGGTACTTGTAATAGATTTTTTTTTACTAACTTGGTTAGGACTTCGGAGTTGTGCCAGCTTTCCTTTCCTCTTCCCTTCTGTGTAACAATTCATGTGTAAGCCACTGTGTCGCTGTCTCTGTGAGCTCTGTACTTAAAAGTGTCTAGGGTAGAAGGCAAAATTCAAGTATTTTTTCAAATGTGCAATAATAGGTTACACATGCAAGATTATAATTCTATTAAGATAGACAGTTTCTCCTCTCTCTTTTTGCTAAGAAAACCTGACCTCCAGAAGAGGGTTATTATGTATCCCTGCAAATAAACACATGTGCAGTTTGCTTAAAAACCCAGATAATTCAACAGTAACAAAATCAAATCTGTGTTCTTGCCTAGTACCAAGATTTTTGGCCTGCTTGTCAGCTGAGGGCCCCTTTCTTCACCCACTTCCATTAGCACAAAAATTTTGATCATCTATTGAAGGAAATGCATTTATAATTTTCTCTCACTGTTCATTGTGAACCCTACTCAGGTTTACCCCTTCAGGAAAGTCTTCACAGTGCTCATGCCATGGGCAGGTGTATTGTCCCAGGGCCACCATCCTTGTGCAATCTGCAAAGGAGCATTGGCACAGGGACTCTGCTGCCTGTCATCCTGTCTCCTCACTGTCCCACTTCTTTGGTTCCATGAGTTATTGCTGTGATAATAAATCTTAAGCTGAGATTTTTATTGAACAATCCATCCAATTTTATTGAACAGTCCATTATCTTTGCTTGAATAAAAAAGACTAAAAACAAAGTTGGACCTTTATTTCCCTCAGGACCCTTAATGGACTTGGTATCCTGGTGTGTTCCATGGATGGATCAGTAGCATTTTTGGACTTTTCCCAGGATGAACTTGGGGATCCACTCAGCGAGGAGGAAAAGGTACAGTAAGCACTCAGAGAACCTTTGATCATATTTCAGGGATGTATTGATTCACTTTAAATACTGGCCTATTTATAGAAGTACATAGTAACTGATTTCCATATTATAGAAAATGTGTTGTTCTTGTCCGCTTTACAAATCATTAGAAAAGAGTAGTCAAGAAATGAATGTGTGGTATTAGTTTCAGTTCTGGAAAGAAAGAATTTGGAAAACATCCACTTGCTTACACATCATTATACATCTGAGATAATTATTTGGCCAAGGAAACAAGAAGTGAGTGCTTCAAAGCACTACAAAATTACCCTTTCACTTGCATATATGCAAGTCTTTTTAAACTGATTGCTCTTGGCTGTTTTTCCTCTCATTGCTATTAGCAACTAGAGCTTTGAATTTCATTTATTTTACATATTGATTTAGTGTTAGTTGAAAACACAAAGAAAAAATATCTGATGTATCAATGCTACAGGGGGCATTTTATGGATTCCATTAGATTTGTGTGATTCTCTTGTATTACAATCAGTGATGTCATGGTCACTCACATCTTTAACACCCACAGAGCAACATTCACCAGTCCACCTATGGCAAAAGCCTGGCTATCATGACTGAAGCTCAGTTGTCCACCACCATTATTGAGAATCCAGAGATGCTCAAGTACCAGCAGAGACAGCAGCAGCAGGGGGATCAGAAGAATGCCTCAATTCGGGAAGGCTCTGGGAATGCCACAGCTCCCAAAGTGGCAAGCATGGTTAATGGGGAGAGTCTAGAGGACATCAGAAAGGTAGGTGCTCTTGGGCACAGTCAAATACTGAGTCACTAAATACCAAACTATTAGGAAGGAACCAGTTTCTGTGCCCTTATTTGTGTTGAATGGCCTTTCAGTCTGTGTATGGCCCAGCTGATCAACTTAGTGGGTCATTTTCTGGGACTTCTTGAAAAGTCAATTGCTTTTAAGCAGAAGTAAGGCTATGTGGAAGCAGGCTTGTGGATATTTCTGTGATGGGTGCAGAATTCTTGGTGTATAGAAAGGAAACCAGGAGTAACTAATGTCAGAGAAGCTGTTGAACTGTGTTTCAGATTCTCAATTACAGAGGTTGAAAGCATTATTCAATTCTGTCCTAAACATAGAACACAACTTTAATTAAAGATTTGATATGCACAATGTTTTAGACTTGATTCTAAAGTGGAGAGCAGATTACATTCTCCACAAATGCCCTTTCTACAGATTGATAGATTGAAAATTGGAAAATTGTTTGTGTTTATGGGAAAAAGTCTTTGCTAACAGATTTTTAATTGGGGCACCTCTTCTAATATATCTATTTTTGTCAGTTTGAAAAAAAAATTAAAATAGCATTTCCCATTTATCAGAAATTAAGATAAAATGTATTTCCCAACAGAATCTCTTAAAAAAACAAGTTGAAACGCGAACAGCAGATGGTCGGAGAAGGATCACACCTCTCTGCATAGCTCAACTGGACACTGGGTATGTTTGGAAGTAATCTATAAAATCCTTCTTTACTTTCTTATCTTTTTTTTTTGTTTTTTTTCCCATTCCAAGCTTGGCATTCCATCTTAGGGCATTGTAAATCACTTACTGGAAATAAGTGTGTATCATGAAATACAGTTTCAACCAGTGTTCTTTGGCCATAAGATCTCACTTCTAATAGATCTGGCTAATTCTCTTTACTTACTGTTATAGATGAACAATGCTCTAATGTATTGTTGATTCATATCTATATTAGCACCAGCTTTGGACATGAGAAATTACTCTGGAAAGGCACTGGGGATTTATTTAGGTTGTATATGAGTATCCACATGTGGAAAAACGAAGAATGGAATAAATTACTATTTTTGAATTATCTTTAAAGTGGTTTTGAGAAATATATTTGTTGTTTGACTTTTTGTTTAGGGATTTTTCTACAGCATTTTTCAATAGCATCCCAATATCTGGAACTCTGTCTGGCTCAATGATGTCTTCTCAAAGTAACCAGCAGCTCATGTCACTAGATTCTAACGCAGCAAATTCCCTTAATACTTCAAAGCCTTCTGTAGAGCCAACAGCAGCCAGTATAAAACCAACAGATGATGCAGCCAATAAAGATGGGTCAGTATTTGCTGTTTTGTTTTTCACTCACATGAGTCTGTTTAGTTTTTAATTCTTATTTATAGTTTTGTCATGAAGAAATTATTAAAGTAGTTTCCTTACTGCAAAACCCTAAGTATCTAATCTTCCTGGAAACATTGAGATTTTATTAGTGTTTGGTTACTTTAAATATTGATAAATTGGGAATTAATAAATCCATGTGCATCGTTCTGGCAGTGAACTTAAGTGCAATGAAGTACACAGCTGATTGCTAATGCTTTATGCTTATGGGTTGGTGGGTTGCTATAAGTAAACAACAGAAGGTGTTCCAGTAGTGTAAGTAATGAAACATACTTTACATCAAATTCTGACCTGTGTCCTCTCTTCAGACATGGTGATCCTTCTTTCCTATATAACAACCCCATCAGAGCACAGTGACATTGACTTGTCAGTGCACATGTGCTGATGGGCCAGTGTGTCTTTCAAATTAATTACAGAACAACTGAATTTCACTTGCTTTTCTCTCAGTGGTAGCACCGACCTGACTTCTTCTCAGTGTGTTTTTATAGCATTTGTAGTAGCATAGTGTAATTGAAACCTCTACTTCTCCATCAAATTAGGTTGAAATTGGCCACAGATTAAAAAATGAGCGGGTGGTCTATGCGAAATGATTGACAGATGAAACTATTAAGTATCCTTTTCTTTGTAAATTGTACTTCTAGCAGCTTTTTAGTACAAGCATCAGTTATTTTAGAGCCATTCATTCTCTGAATTAATTCTCTGAATGAATTGAAAAATCTCTAAAGTAAATAGCTATTGAAATAATAGATCCCTGGAATGCTTTAGTGTGGGGAAAACACATTCCTTTGTCCTAGAGTTATGCTTGGAAAGGCCTAATAATCAGGTTGGGTTTTTCAACAACAAAATCTAAAACTGGCATGAATTGTTTCATCCCAAATTGTTTGATTGATAAACAGTGAAATATAATATTGTAATGGAAATATTTGGTAACATGAACAAGGGGTAAAAGCAGGAACCCCAGTGAATCATTTTGAAAAGTGATCTTTTCTCAGTAAGTATCATCCCAGCTGAAAGTATCATTTCCTTCCTGAATTTAAAATATACAGTAAATGAATTAGGGTCTTTTGAACAAGATATGTGGCCACATGAAGCTCAGAGGTGTACTATAGACAGCTTTTGAGAGTAGGCAAAGCTTGCAAACACTGATGCATGAAAGAGTGGAAAAAGAATATTATAATTGATTATATATTTGAGTGACAGGTTTTCTAGCCACTATCATGAATGCTAGTTGTTATGAGCAATGCAGCTTACCAGTACTAAATTTTTCAATCCTTATTTTGCTGTCTCTTTTCTTGACAGTGTAAATGCTACCTCTGCCTCAGCTGCTCCTTCTGCATCGTCTTCCTCTGTGTTGACAACTCCATCCAAGATTGAACCTATGAAAGCATTTGATTCTCGATTCACAGAACGCTCCAAAGCCACCTCAGGGACTGCTGTTGTAACAAACACAAATCAGACTGTTGTGGACAGGTAAGACATAGGCTGGGGAGGGAGGAAGGTAATAATGTAGAGTTGAAACATTAATTCTCTGTGGTGTGGATGTCACAGTGCTGACACTCTAGAAGTTGTCTTGGGTTTCTTCCACTATTGGCAGGAAGGGGGCAGCTACAAATAGGTAAATTCTGTGCTGACATTTGTCCCTGGTGTTTTGGTATCACACAGATTCTCCAAGATATTCCAAGTTAAAACTATTGTTGTAGGAGGCTGTGTGTGCACATGCCTATATCACTGAGTGCAGCTGGACTCCTTAGAAGACAAAACCAGCCAAAAATAGCCAGCCTGCATCTCTGTACACAAGATTTACTTCAAGATAAATTGCCATACATGTCAGCAGATGACTTCTCATCATCATAGCTGCAATTACATTTCAGCTTTATGCCTTGAAGGCATGCAGAGAAGGTTCTCTGATTTTAAAGGGTTTTGGCTCTGGATCCATGTGATTAAAAAAAAAAAAAAAAAAAAGAAAGCATGAAAGCATTTTGTTTTGTGGCATAGTGTTATGGCATAAATATTCCTGTTTCACCAAAACAAATGATAAAAAAAAATAGCAATCTTGAGGAAAAAGGATGTAGTTCCCCAGTTATTACCAGTAAAACCTGGTTTTATACAACAGTATTTTTATGTTAAAGAGCTTAGCCATGTGATGCATAAGCAAGATGTATTAAATTACTCTCATAATTGCTTCTAATGTGTCATTGAAATATGGATAAAAGTGTATTGTTTAGCATAATTCAGATGCCAGAGGAAAAAAAAATTGGATTATGCAAGGTATTTCTCTGAAGCCAAGTAGTTAAGGAATAAGAAGCAAAACAGTGTGAGTTAATAACCAGCTATTGGAGGGAAGTGGAAGAGTATGATTAAATGACCTATTTTAGGGTATAATGGTTAACAAGAGAGTTCACAGGGATTGTACTTTGTATTGGTTATATTAGATTTAGCTATATAGGGACATAGACCTGTTGGAGCAAGTCCAGAGGAGGCCACAAAGGTAATGAGAGGGCTGGAGCACCTCTTCTGTGAAGACAGGCTGAGAGAGCTGGGTTTGCACAACCTGGGGAAGAGAGGGCTCTAGGGTGACCTTATTGCAGTGCCTAAAGGGGCTGCAAAAGAACTGGAGAGGGACTTTTCACAGGGGCATGTAGTGACAGGACAAGGGAGAATGGCTTCAGACTGAAAGAGGGCAGGTTTGGATGAGATATTAGTAAAAAATCCCTTACTGTGAGGGTGATAGACACTGGAACAGGTTGCCCAGAGAAAATGTTGATATCTCATCCCTGGAAGTGTTCAAGGCCAGGTGGGATGGGGCTTGGAGCAACCTGGCCTTCCAAGTGGAAGGTGTCCCTGCCCGTGGCATGGGGTTGGAATCAAGGGGTCTTTAAGGTCTCTTCCAACTCCAACCATTCTTTGATTCCATAGTTATATTTCCTGGAACGGAAGCTGGAGCACTGAAGTCATGTGTATGGTTTGCAGATACACATTTTGCAGTAATCAGAACTGAATTCTGTTGTCCACCCCTCAGAACAACTTCTGGGGGGTAGACAACAGAATGACTAAAGTTCTACATGAATAAGCAGAAAGTCTAATGTCCACTGAAGGGGGAAAGATGAACTACTCTTGCATCTTAGAGTCCTGAATTATTTTTATCAGCTCAGGGAAAGAGATCTGATGGTAATTGGAACTGAATACTAAAGTGAAGTTGCTATTTCCAGCTTTATCCCATGGCTAACTGCTGGTTTGATTGATTTTTTTTAAAGGGGAGAATATGTCTGATTGGTTTACATCTATATTGTACATTGTACTTTTGGAAAGGGTTTGTCATACCTCTTCAGCTTCTTCCTCCTGCCTTTGTGTGCTTTGAAATACACTCAAAGAGGGTTAAGAAATGTCATCTTATCTGCAAGAAGGCAATGTGTAGGATATATGGCAACTTTTGGAATCAGCTTTTTTTTTACAGACTTTCTTTTTACAGACTGAAGGATCAGAATTTAATTAAAGACAATAAGCCCAAGGATATTCTGGAGAGCAGCAGTGACAGTGAAGAGAAGATTCCAGCTGTTAAACCACTCAGTGTGCCCAAACGGAAACTGGAACTTGAGGGAGAAACAGTAGAAAAGAAGAAAAAAGGAAGGCCTCGGAAAGACTCCAGACTTGTACCAGTAACTTTAACTGTTCAGGTGAAATATATAAGATTCATTGTGGCTTTCAAAGTTCATTTAATAAAGTCAGTCCCGTGTTGACTTGTTCCATTGACTCAGGGAAACACAAGTAGTATCAGTCCCTCAGAATTTTAGCCATCCCTCTTCCATGCCTTTAAATTTACTGGTTTTAGAGTTTAAGTTTAGAAAAAGCAGGTGCACATGGTGTGGCAAATGTGTTTATCTTTTATACAGATATGTAGCTACTTACTAAAGGTCCCAGCATGCTGCATAATGCTAGCCTGCCAAAGACTGTATAGAATAAAATGAAATGCCAACAGTTTCTGGTGGTATATGATGGAGAGTGGTCCTAGAACAAGAAAGTGACTTAGATATGGTGATTTAAATGGTTATAAATTTCCTCAGAACCCTAAAGTAGTTGCATTCAAGTTTTCATCATTTTTGACCATATAGACACCTGTGTTTGGAGTATCTAGAGCTTAGATTTCCCATGTAATACACCAGAATTTTCATGAATTAGTTGCAGCTGAAAATAGGGGCCTTTTCAAAAAAAGAAAAAGAGACCACTTCAAGTTTTTTATTTTTCTTTGATTCTTAGAAGCTATATTAAAATACTTGTATTCATACAACTAATTGGAACAAGACTAACATTTGCAATTGGCATTATTTGGAATTTTAAGAAAATTCTTTTTCAAATCAATCTATTTGGTAGAATATATTTGGTTTTCACTTTTTAAAATAAAAAATGTAACTATTTCTGCAATTTTTTTCCAGTCCCCAGCTACACTGGCCTCTGAGAAGGATGCTGCTTGCATCTCTGCACCAGCATTAGCACTTAAACTGCCAACCCCAATCCCACAGAAATCGTTTACTTTGCAAGTAAGTGGACTATAAGGAAAAAATACTTTAAAAACAAACAAACAAAAAATCCTGCTTTCTTTTAAATATCCTAAGGTTATTCACATCCTCTGATGAGTTAACGTTTGAATGCTCGTGTTTGTTCAAGCAAGCAAGATGGTAACACTTTAGCTTCTAAGAATATGTCTGTATGAGTAAAGAAAATGGCAAATCAGCTAAAAATGGGTCACTTCTGACCCAGCTAAACTCCAACAAGGAGTGAGTACCTCTGGTTCATCAGTCCCTCCCCCTGGTTAGCCAAAGTGTGTGGTGGAGATAAGAGTCTCTGGGAGGAGTGGCTGCTGCACTGTTACTGCAATGGTGTTGGGAGTACACCACTAAGGAATAAAACCAGGGCTTTTCTGAGAGCTCTCTGGTGGTGCTCTGCATCTAAACAGGCTGGCAAATAGTAATGATCTAGGTATTTATGGAAGTTTTTAGGTGTGTTCAGGCTGTGGTAGTCTGGTTCCAATTGCAAGACTGTGGGGAGACTGGGCACATACAGACTTGATCTGGTGCCCATAATTAGGAAGCAGAGACAGACTAACACAGCCTTTCGTTCTGTTTGTGCTTTAAATACAAAGAAATTACTTGTGTTTTAGGCAAGGCTGATTTTCAGAAGTCTGCTTCTTTTGAAGTGCCATGGTATATTTTGAACCCACATTAAACAGTGAATGCCATATTTAAATCTGTTCTTAAAGACAGCATTGTTTTGGTTCTAATAGTAGTTGCTGCTTTTTTGAGTAGTTTTTTTCCTCTTCCAAAAACTATTTTATTTTTTGTATTTCAGATAAGTTCAGATCCATCAATGTACCTTGAAGTGGAGAATGAAATGACCACAGTGGGGGGCTCAAAGCTGAGCAGGTTAAAGTGTAATCGAGAAGGAAAGGAATGGGAGACAGTCCTGACCAGCCGAATCCTCGCTGCAGCAGGAAGCTGGTAAGAGAGTATCTTCTGCAGGAAGGGGGTCCTGAAGGCCAGAAGACATTTTTAGGTGTACAGAAGTACAGTTTACAGTTATTTTTCATAATAAATATTTATGGGTAAAAGTATGCACCAATCTTAGTCTCAGGTTTTGCTTCAAGAATTAACTCTATGAAGTCTTAAAACATCACAATTTGCATTAGCCAGTTACAACTATTTTCCTGTGGTTTTTACATTTCTCCTTTAAATTTCTTCGTTAAAGTTGACTAAATCGTGAGTGACAGGTTTTCAAGTGCTACCTACTAAAGATTGAAAAATTTGAAATGGCATATTTGGTCATGTCAAAGTATTTTCCTGAATCTTTTGCTATTTTTTCTCATAATTTTTCTCTATTTTGCCTAGTTCCAACTTCAGAGTTTCAACTGAAAGTGTATTTCTGAGCCCTGTCTAGGTCTGAAAAAGAAGCAGCAGATTTTAAAGCTAAATACAAGTACAGCCTTGAGTGAGAGCTTGTGTATAACCAAAAGCTTTACTGATAGTTCCTGCTATGTCCCTTGGTCTGTTTAGTTTATGACTTCTCCTCTTGGTATCAAAAATTTTCTCTTAAAGCTGCAATAGTTTTTTTTTTTAGAGAATTTACCCAAGTTGTATGATAGCTTAAGAATTCAGCCTGTTTTTATGCTACTTGCATTTGACAGCACACAAATGTTTCTTGTTTATTTGTTTTTTTTTTTCCAGTGAGATTGTAACTGTGGCCTGTGAGAAACGAACATTGTCAGTATTTTCAGCTTGTGGTCGTCGCCTTCTTCCTCCTATAATATTGAATACACCCATTTCCACCCTGCATTGCACAGGTTCCTGCATCATGGCTCTCACCACTGCTGCTACTCTCTCTGTTTGGTAAGGGCCACGTTGGCTGCAGCAGCTGGCTCAGGCCATGTTTGTAGGTACCTTCAGTTGTGTCCCTGCACGGCTGTTGAGAAAGGAGCTTAAACCACATCAGGTCTGAACACAAGTCCACTTTTACATAGAATATGCAGAGTTAACTGGGCAGGACTGGTTCTGTTTCAGCAAAATCCTGGTTCTGTTCTGACAGTCCAGAATATTGAACTTCATTCTAGAATGAAGATAAAGAATCAGCTGGAAGTCACTACTTTAAATGCTTGTGCTGCATGTGGAATGGAATGGGGGGGTGGGGAAGAGAAGTATGGATACTTCCATCACACTTAACCAATGAAGCACATGAATTTCAGAGTTAAAGTACTCCAACTATTTTCAAGATGCCAAGATAAAAACACTGGTAGCTTGTTTGCAGTTGTTGAATTCAATCTAAAGTCTCAGGCAAGTCAGAGCTCCTAAAGGAGTTATTTAGATCCTCACTGTTTGCTTTGTTGTAATGAGGTTTCCTGATAAAGAGCCATAAAAATTGTTCTTTGCTGTGAACTTCTGTCTTGCCGTAAAGGGTTTGTGTTTGCCAAAATAATTTTGTCAAAGCAATGAAGAAAATGTCAAAACAAAAAAGCCCTAAACAAGCTCCCCAACCCCAGACTCTGTCATGAATAGTGAAGAAGTGCATTTATTAAAAGATTTTGTAATTTTCAGTTGTTTGTTGACTGCAGACTTGTCCTTTTGTCTTTTTCAGGGATGTTCACAAGCAGACAGCCATCGTTAGAGATGAGTCTTTGCAAACAATATTTTCAGGTAATAAAAAACTCCTTTAATTACCAACCTTTGAGCCTACCTGTACTATGTAGTGCCATTTTTGAATATGCTGAAATTTTATGAAACCTGAAAAGCCTAAACAAATAATTTCCCTTCATTATTGTGTAGTAAAGGGAAGTTCTTGAAATAACAGTGATGACAATATCAGTGAGTAGCAAACTTGTGTGAGATTCTGTAGCTTATAGTCTGCCTTGCTTCTGAATGTAGAAATTCAGTGTTGTGAAGATCACAAAATAAATACTTAATGTAAATCTGCTATTACAGCAATTTCTCTGTGTAATTTGCATGTTTATTGTCTCAGTGATGAACAGCAACTGATTATCTTCTGATTCATTACTTAAAAATCTTCAGTTTCAATCACTGCAATATCTGGCACAACACAAATCATCAGAAAAGCAGTGTCTCAGAGTACATTAGCTTCTGTTTTAGCTTTAATCCCTACAGTACTAATCCAAACTAGCTAGAAAGCAGTTGTATTAGCAGTTTGCAAATGTCACCATTAGAAGTTACATGCACAAGCCCTGGGCTTGGATTATGCTGGGAAATGAGACTCCAGCTATCCCACTTATGTGCTCTTAGAGAGCACACTTTTCTAAATATGCTGGGGTTTATAATTTTAACTTAATGGGAAAAAGAAAGCTAAAGACTTCTTGGGTTAGAAAAGATGTGGTAGAATTGCTGAAGATTTTCCCTAGGTAAGGAGAATGTTCCTGATTAAGCCCATTTTCTGTATAAATTGCAGCATCAAGATTGATAATGTATTTTGCAAAATTGATGTTAATGCTACTGCACTGAGCCTGGTGCTTGCCATCATTAGCTTGTGTCTTGACCTTCCTGTCAGTGCTTGAGAACAACATTGAACCTTTTTCTGTTGGTTGCTATAACTGTTAAGTAATGGTGGATACCATTTTTTACCATTATGAGTCTTAGGCAAGATTCCAAAAGAAACTCTTTGGTCTGATTTGACTTGCAGGAAGTGATGCAACTGTCTCTCAGATCTTGCTGACTCAGCATGGAATTCCTGTCATGAGCATGTCTGATGGGAAGGCATACTGCTTTAATCCTTCTCTTTCTACATGGTAAGTCATGGATTATTTCCTGCTTTTGCAACTCAGAGGAGCTGATATGTTCTGATTTACTGGGAAGAAATCATTCTACCTCAGAATCATGGAAGAGTCATTATTAAACACAACAAAGGGCTACACAAGAGTCTGTGTCTTGTTGGGGATCAGATGGGCTTTCCCCATGGAAAGGTATAAGTTCCTATGGAAAATTTCCATGGGTAAATTATTTACAGGGTCTTTCCAAAACAGGTTCTTTGTTGCCTTCCTAAGAAGAAAAAAAAACATGTTGTAATCTTAATATAATTGTTGTAATTAGTGTAATGAGCCTGCTGGATGAAAGGGCTTATTGTTTTAACTCCTCCTTAGAATAATTGTTGCTATTCAACTACTCGAAGCGAATCCCCTGGAAAAGGAAAAATACCCTATTTGTTTATTAAGGGAGTAAGGAGCAGGGGACAGGCTCTCAGCCATAATTCTGGATTTGCTGCTATTTCTTAGTTTGTACCACAGCTTGGGAAATATATAAAAGAGCAATGTGTTTAGTCATCATACAAAATTCAAACATGATAAAGCAGCAAAGGATATTTTAAATATTTGTACCATTTTATCCCTGTGCTGTCTGAAATCTAAACTTAGCATTGGTTTGAACCACTCTTTCTCCTGGCATCTCAAGCCAGTGAAGATGATATCCTTAATTAGGTGTGGAAATGGCAGCTGTAATGTTAGCTCCCTGCATATGAAGGGATAGCTGTAATTATGGAAAAGACTGTCAATATGTATGTGTCTGGTAGGGGGGGAGACCTGACATCAAGTAAAATCAAGTTCTTAATGAGAAAGTCATTACCTGTGTTCCCTCCATGCATCATTCTGGGTCATGGCTTCTTACTAAATTGTAAAATGGCAAGGAGAAAGTTCCTTCCAAAGTAATGGTAAATTATATTATGTAATTAATATTTTTAACTTTGGGGGTAGGAGGGACACACCACAAGCAGAATTTAGACATGTAGTGGGAAAAATCAGGGTCCCTGGAATTCCCAGGCCACTTCAGTGATATTTTTTTGGTTATCTGTGCAAACACAAATCCGGTTTTGTGGCAGAACAGAGCTGGGTCTGCTGACCTTGCTGTTTGCACGCCTCAGACTTGTTTTTTGGTTGTTTGCTGTTTTCCAGGAATCTTGTTTCTGACAAACAGGACTCTCTAGCACAATGTGCAGACTTCAGGACTAGTTTGCCATCTCAAGAAGCCATGCTGTGTTCTGGGCCCTTGGCTGTGATACAGGGACGCACATCAAAGTACGCACGCGCCGCCTTCGTGCCGTCAGCACGGTTGGGTTTTGTCATGGTCTTCATTCACATGCCTGGATCACTAAGTTACTTCTTGAAATGCCAGTGGCTCTGGAATGATCAGTCGTTCATACCGTGTTTTTTTTAATCCTTTGCATGTTTATAGTCTGTGTCTTAATGTTATGAGATTGTTTGGGGGGCAGGAAAGCATTCTCTAAATATAATCATTTTAAGGCTTCTCTTTATTGGATGGGTAAGGTATTGGACAATTCTGTTATATTTTATTAGCTAAGCTGCATTTTTTACATTTTGCATTTTAATTTTTAGTTTACCAGCTTTCTGGAGTAGGCCTACAATTTTTGAGTTAGTTCAGTTGCCTTCAAAGAATCTATTTAATGAAAAAACTTTGAGAAAGTTGAGATATTAGTCATCTAGTGAGTATTTTTGACATGTGAAAATATCACCAAGGAATTGTGTGAGCCAGAGTAGGTTCTTGTAGGTAGCTTTATAGCCCATCCTCCCTTGGATTTGAATTAGATTTCCCAGGCAGATTTCTTTGCTATTTCTGCCTTTCACATCCAAGTTTAATTTTTTTCCAGAGAGAAACTGTGTATGTAGTGTTGTATGATTTTATTGCTGTTCTTGTGAGGGGAATGGGAGTTCATTGTGAAAAGCATTTGAAAAATAAACAAACAACACTCTTTTTGACAGAGAGAAACAATATCAGAATGAAAAATTCCCTTTTGGAAAAAAATTCTAATAACTAGTTACTTTTTTCAAATTAGCTTTCTTATGACAATGTGTTTGTATGCAAGAAATCCTTTATGTCTTGTGTGCCTCTGACAAATCAGTGCAGTATAGCTAGTGCTACAAAAAGATATATTCCTTAAACTTGTATCTGATTTTATGGCATGTTAATCTTTTTGGTTTTGCAGTTCAGGAAGGCAAGCTGCAAGATTGTTCTCCATGCCTCATTTAGTGCAACAAGAAACAACACTTGCATACCTGGAGAACCAGATAGCAGCAGCACTTATGTTACAATCCAGTCACGAATATCACCACTGGCTCCTTATCTATGCACGGTACCTAGTTAATGAAGGTGAGACCTGCCAGGCTCTGGTGCTTCTCTGCAGCTCTGATGGGCTTCTAAGAAACACTCTGTTCATGTCATGTATATGTATGATTGCCCTCAACATCCTTCTCTTAGCACTTGGCTTCTGGACTCGTGTTTGCTTAAAACCAAAACAAATTGCATTTGCTTCTGCAGTGCTCAGTCCTCAGGAGTCCTGTTTGGACACAGGGACTGGGGACAGACCGTGGTCTGGGGAAGCAGTGCCATCTGCAGACTCCTGTAATGGCAATTGCATTGTACAACAGCCCAGTGGTCTGTCAGGCACATCCTAGGTATTGTCTGGCAGCAGCTACAGATTTTTTCAGGGAAGCCAGGAGCACCTTGTAAAATGTATAACCCTCCTCAGCCAGATGACAATTGCTGCCTGATGTGAGATGGAGGGGTTGCTCAGTCTCTGACACTTTGTACTCGAGCACATAAAATTGCAGAGAATTTGCTTGTATTGCTTGCACTTTATTCTTTTTTTAACATTTTAAAATTTCAACTGCCTGTACTGGTGAGTTCCACGTGTTAAATTCTGTGAGGAAAGAAACACACAAGAAAGATTCCTTGTGTCTATTTCATATTTGAATACACTTTATCTCTATGCTATTATGTTAAATAAGGTTAACTAACTGGCTTTATACTTCTTGGCTTCTAAAGATCTCTGTTGTATCTCTACCTGTCTATATTCATAATTTAGTAGTTCCCCTTGTATTAATTCAGCCTTAACTCCTCACCTTGCACAATCGTTCTGCACAGAGGGAAATTAAATGGTTCGTGTTATGCCACCTAATAGGTGTTGGCAGAATTAAAATCAAACTCCTTAATTCTTGCCTTTTGACCTTTACCTTATTTAACAAGAGAGCTTGTTGAACTGTGTGTGCTTCTCTCTGTCCTTCCTCAGTTGAAATGAAAATATTCATCTTGGGTCATACATTAAAGAAATGGTTGTACTTTTAAAAGCCTTCACTAACTGAGAAGCTCTGCTGCATGCACTGGGTTCCTCTGGCACCTCCAAATGTTGATGCCATGGATGGATGGATGGATGGATGGATGGATGGATGGATGGATGGATGGATGTCACAAAAACTGTGCTTTGCCAGATGTGTATTGCTGCTTCACTAATTTTCTAGAGCCGCTGAACTTTGAAAATTGCACATCCTATTATTGACCCTTTATTCTTATGATTATTTCAACATCTACTGAATTCTAATCCATTCAAATACTTGATCTATTATATGTTGATTGGCAAGTTACTCTTGAATAGACATTGTTTCTTGCAAGGGAATTCCCCCCTCTGATTTTTGGGTAAATAAAGGTGGCCAGAAACTCTGTGTGGTTTTATTAAAGGTGTTTTGCTTTTTAAAAAGCTGGTATATTTATGTGGGAGGGGAGAGTGAGGTTGAGATCAGGGCAGCTCTTAAAACAAGCTGGAGTAATTACTTCAGACTTCAGTTTTTTTCCCTGTTGTAGATTCATCTTTAGTAGTGGGTTGGTTTTGAGAACTCTAAATAAGACCCTTCAGAGCTCTAAAAATCATCTTATATTTCCAAAGAATTGCTGTAAGAATAATAATATAACTTTCCTGAAATCAATGTTTTGGGTTTTATTTTATTCCAGGTATTTGTAATTCTTTCCTGAATGTTGTCTGCTACATTGTCTGTGGAGTGGTTGTATGTAGTGAAATGCTGTCAAATGTGATTTTATTTCTGACTGTCTCCAGGGTTTGAATATCGTTTGCGAGAATTATGCAAGGATTTACTGGGTCCAGTCCATTACTCAGCTGGAAGTCAGTGGGAATCAACAGTTATGGTAAGTCCTGATAATAGTTTAATGAAGAACAAGGAAGAATTTCCCATAAAAATTACAGGGTATTATCCTTTCCATACTCTGCTCTGATCACATAAGCAGGCTTTCTCCCATGGCACTGAGAAGTATTCCATGTGAAACCACAGGCAAATGCTTGTTGCCCCAGTGTCAGCTCTGGTGGTGTCACAGATGAAGGAGAGTTGCATGTTCAGCTCTCCACATGTTAAGACAGCAGCTTTGATACAGGGACATGCCAAAGATGTCTTCCCTCTCAGAACACAACCTGGAGTCTGGAACTGCAGAGGCTGCTCCAGCTTCTTGAGTGTGTAAATGTAAGAACAGTTTTTATTCTGGGAGTCATGGAAGCTGAGTGAGAACATAAAATGCACAGATCATTCTAGGTAGGAAAAAGGGCATGAATATTAGCTCCATGGAACATGTTAATGATAACAAATAATAGATTCTGAGGATGCTTTTGTGTTTTCTGTCCAGGGTTTACGAAAGAGAGAACTATTGAAAGAGCTTCTTCCTGTTATTGGACAGAACCTCCGCTTCCAGAGGCTTTTCACAGAGTATCAAGAGCAGCTGGACATCTTGAGAGACAAGTAGCATGTCCCCAGATTTTCCCTGCGGAGCCTGCTCCGAGCCAAACTGCTGAACAGCATTACCAGAGACAAGAGAGGAGCGAGAGCCCGGCCAGCGGGGACACTCCTGAAGAAGGGCTGTGCCGCAGAGGTCCCAGCGGATTCCTGGAAATGATGAGTGGAGGAGCTCGACAGTTTCCCCAGTGAAACTTGACCATTGAAGCTGTGACCTCTGTTTCTATGGAAAGTCATGGATATGTACTTCAGGGGGATCCTTTTGGATCTGGATCTCATTTAATATTAAAACTAGCTGAGAACTGTTTGTGCGGTTTCTTGGATGTCCTGTGAAAAGCACAGTACTTCAGAGTACACTGAACAGCATATTTAACCCTGTTTGGGGTTTTTTGCCTGAGGATTTATTGAGGCTCAACACTATATTAAATTAGATGAATGAGCCACGTAAAAAGAAATTTCATAAATATTAAGGTATTATGCAGCCAATAGACTCTTTCCTGTGAATATAATAATAATAAGAGGCTGTTCTAACACATGGACTATTTTTGTACTAGAATTTGCTAACTTGTAATATGGAATTTTATTTGGCCAATAATCAGGCTATCACTACAAAGTCATCTTGTAGGAGTTTAATTACGAAGGCTATGTTTCAAAGTAATTCTACCAAATTAACATGTCATCATCAGGTTTTTAATTTTTCAATGTTTGTAAAAGGCATTTGGGGGGAGGGGGAGGGATACAATGGGGTGGCTCTTTTTGTAAGTACAAAATAAAAGAACATTGCATTGGTTTAAAAAAAAAAAAACAAAAAGCAAAAACATGGTCTTGAATTATTGCAAAGAGCACAGGCATCTCCAGAAATGTCATCGCAGGCGGAATCACAGTAACGTGTCTGGAAATAAATAATTTTGTCTGGATGATCTTCCTTCGGATCAGACAAGTGCTGGTGATGTCTGTGGACAGCTACAGCGTTTGCCCTCAGAGCCCATCTCGGCCGAGGGAGCAGGAGCTGTGTGGGAATGCTCATCCTCAGACAGAGCCACACAGGCTCCCTCAGCACTGAGCAGAGTGCCTGCACTGCAGCAAGGAAGGGCCTTTCTGCAGTTATGGCTGTGTTCCTTGTGGAGTGCTTTTGGAATTCCACTAAAAACAAATCAAGTTGTTTTCTTTTTCCAGAGAGTACTTGGTGCTGGAAAAGGAGCAAGTGAAGGCATTGGTTCTTTGCAGGCCCTGCTGTTTGGATGTGAGGCCCGTGCCTCAGTGCCTTGCTTTGAAATGTTTTTGAGTAAAAGAATTGAAATGATTAAGTGTATTTATACCCTTGTAACAGGACAGTTTCTCCCCTAAACATCTAACAAACAATATCCTTCCCCCTCAGCCAGGACAAGGAGTAGCTGTGGCCAAAGGGTATGATAGTGAGAACCAGCTGTAATGTTGTAAATCATTCATACGCTGTTGCCAGTTAGACTATACTGGTGGGAACGAGTATTCTGTTCCTCAGAGAAGAACCATAACAACACAGAATCATGGACTCCCAGAAATCATTTAGTATAACCCCCTGCAAGCAGAGCAGGTTGTGCTCACCTTGTGCTCACGGATGCAGCCAAGGACCAACTGACGGGATTAAAACGGGAGCTGAACACCATCTTCTGGGGAGAAGGGGAGTCTGGTGCAGTCAGTGGGAGTCTGGCTATCCGCTTCCATGGATGTCACTCCAGTGGCTCTGTGCAGGCAGCTGCCAGGGTGATGGTTTAACAAGGAAAGAAAAAAGAAGCATGAATGGATTTGGAGGTGTTTGATAAGTGAACGCTCCAGCACAACTGGTGGTTTCCTCCTGCTAAAGACAAGGGATCCGGGCTCTGACCATCCTCTGTCCAGCCTTGTGCTGGTCATACCAGTCCCAAGGGACAGTAAATTCTTTGTCATTAAGTCTTTGAAGAGACACTGAAATACCTTTTTGTGAAGAGCTGTATCCATACTAAGACACCAAGTAGGTTTTTCTACCCATTTTTTTCTCGGGAAGTTCTGTCACTGCCCAACAGACCAGGAACACAAAGATTTTAAATTCCAGGCAAGAAAACATCTTTAGTGAAGGGGAAGCCCTGGAAGGCTGCCCTGAGGTCTCACCAACCTTGTCGAGACTGAATATCCCCGGCCTTGCCGGCCTGTTCCCGCGGCCCCGGAACGCGCCTGCCGCCGCCGGTGTTTCCGCGCCGCGGCCGTTCTCCGGCGCACCC